>JAULBY010053993.1:0-35422 GCA_032358315.1 Ophiocytium majus
ACCGCCTCCCGTGTCGCGTACTCCGTCGCCACCGCTGCGAGCAGGCGCCTGCCCTCAGGGCCGATGCTGCCAAAGGAGCCAAGTGCCAGAGTGGCGAGCTTGCAGCTGTGTACATGCTTCGTCGACGTACACACTGTTGGCACAATGCGTGTGTCCAATAGCAGGTGTTCACTCAGAAATGTGTTGCCTGTGTTTCCTCGCTACGCTACAGTGAACACAACCGTGTGGACACAACCGGGCACCTTTCGAGTACACCAGTTGGGCAATCACCGTGCCAAGGCGCACACAAAGCTGCCAACTGCTGCTCTGTACTACTTGAAGTATTACTAAGATGAACCAACTGCCTTGGGTGGTGGAAGGCCGAAAACGTGCCCAGGGGCATTCGCACGGCGTCGCCAGCATGATACCTACTTAAGTTAAGTTCTAACGCTTTAACGTTCAAACGTTCGCTCGGTAAATCTCATGAGATCACGAATGAGTGAGCAGCAACTTCACTTCGTGCTGGTGTGCCGAGGGGGGGGAGGGGCATGCGGTGGGCAGCGGTCGTGGCTGCCGCCCTTCTGCTGGTGACGGTGGCGGAGGGGCAGACGAGCACCAGCGGCTGGCTGCTGCGGGCATCCCAGCTACAGCACCTGCTCAGCTATTCCCACCCAGTCAACACTTATCCGATCACCGCTACACACAACTCCTTCGCCTGTGACTATGATCCCACGACCAGAGCCTACTTCGAGGTCAGGGCGAACCAGATCTTCGATATACCCACCCAGCTGCGGTGCCTGGGCGTGAGGGGACTGGAGGTGGATGTACACTGGCTGCCCAGCCAGTCGTCGGGCCCAGATGACGCAAGTGCTCTGCGGGTGTGCCATGCTGGTCGACTGCCCGCCATGCTCATGCACGAGGTGGGTGGACCCCGTACGTTCACCACTTGCGAATGTGCGGACTCTGGGGTGTGTGTTGTGCAGCTGTGGGTGATGCTACGCGGCACTCTGCTTGTACAGAGATTATGACAGTCGGGTTATCCGTTCAATGTGGTGACTGCTGGCAGCAATTTATTATTTACTACTTAGTAGTACATGTAGCCTAGGCTATGGACCTGCGAGCGACGTGCTGTTGGTGTGGCAGGCCCATAGTAACCTGCGGTCAAGGCTACTGTGGTTGTTGTGGTGACCATCCAAGTAAGCAACCTGCGTAAGGCAGGCATGCACGAACTACACTGTACGTGGTGGCAACTCAAAACACAAGTCATTGTATGGCATTCGGCATTGCACCTGGAATTAAGTTATCATTGAACGTCATCAAAAGTTTGCGTGTAAAAAAGGCACGAAGGCACAACAAAAAACAGTGTTATGACTTCGAGGCACTGTCTGGATCACAGACTCTCGCAATCGATTTGGTGCGCCTGAAACAAAATTTAATGCTGTTCCTTTACAATGTCAAGTACTACACATATATGTACTGCAACTTCGATGCACGCGGGTACGTGCATTTAGCCACGGCCCGGCTGTGCAGTGGCTAGGCATCCGCGCTGTGCTAACATGGTGACTCCAAGTGTACTTCTAGCATGCATGGGCTGCTGCAGCCGCGGGGCGGTGGCGTTCCAACCACATGTACACGCGAACTTGAAGTCAGGTGCCTACTACATTAAGGCAGCCACGGCCCGGCTGCACAGGCGGCTAGGCAGCCGCGCCGTGCTGCTCCAAGTGCTATGCAGTATATATAGGTATGGTGCTGCAGCCGTGCAGCGGCGTGTCGGACGTCGCAACATGGTGCACTTGCAGGCAGGCGCCTATACTAGAAGTAGAGCTGTGCAACGCGCAGCACCTTTGTAAATCTGCATTGTTTTTACAACAGCTGGAGGCGGTAGCGACATTGCAGCTCCACCTAACATGTGTGTACATCGTGCACGCTGCCTGCTGTCACACACCCGATGGATTTGTATGCTGGGTGCTGCAGCACGCGGCAATGCACAAACAGTCACAGACAGCACCAGCAAAACGACAGCACCCAGCTAAGCACGATCACCTGGCAGCTAAGCACCAGCACCAGCATCAGCTGCTGCAACGCCACAACGACCGGCAGCAATGCAGTCACTGCTGAAACTTGCCTGCTACGTGGCGCGGCAAGCTGCTGCTGCTGCCTAGCCTCTCCCTGCTTGCACACCGCCAGCAGTGCCAGGGCTGCCAGCTGCGAAACGTTGCTGCCCACCAGTGCCTTGGAGCGCGAATGCCCTGCGGCAAGTAGGTAAGCTGCGGCTGCTGCCTACGGGCTACAGCGCATCGCGAACGCAACCTTCAGGCTGGTGCTGACTACCGGATACATTTCCCCTTGGCATGCCACCTCGCATTCGATGGTTGTGCACCCGCCGTATGCAACGGGCTGCTGAAGGTGCACCACCATGGTTGTGAAAGGCAGGTGCGACGCCGCTGCCGGCTGCTGCCTTGCAGATTCGCTGCGCGATCTTCAGGCACTTTGCACTGCGGCAGCAGCAACCCAGCAACTGCGTGTGTGTGGCCACCACCCTCACCTGTGGTGTCTCTCTGGCACCACCAGCAGGGCGGCACGAAGCATCACGGCGCCTTATCGATACACCGTTCCCTACCTCCACACTGTAGGTTCCTCAGGAGCCCAGCGTGCAGTGCTGCGCTGCGCAAGTGCTGCACTACACACTGCTGCTGCTGCTGCTGCTCGCGCGCGACAAGGCGGTTTCTTTGGCTTTCCTCAGATAATTTATGCGACAAACACGAAGGGGCCTGAGTTTGACGCTATTCTCGTGCGCGGCTATATTCTCGCTGTGCTCAGCAGCCAGGGGACCGGCTGCGAGCGTCGCTCGCAGATAAGAGTGGGCGGGCGCACCTTTTCCTTAATGATTTGTTTAAGACAAAAAAATGGTGATTGGCTACAGGAGGTGGCACAATAAATGCCACACTTTCAATTGTTGTCTTGCGCACCTGACACGTGCTCTCTCTCTCTCTCTCAACCCAATGCTTTTGAAGCATTCACGTCAACAGCTGCCCATATGTACATTGTATCATGCTTGCATTTGTGCTGTTTTGGTCTGTGTTCTGCATGCCGCAGATGTGTGAGAGCATCGGATGGGACACATGCAATGATTGTGGCATTGAAGACTTTGGGCCACAGTCCACCATCTGCCGCTCGTAAGTGCCATACATCCACACACACGGCATAGCGCGATTGTCAGGCTTTGGACTGTACAGTAGCGCATATAGGTGTGCAGCGACCACACTGCAACTGGAAGTGACCTCTGTGGGCGATAGTCAAAGTTATGTACCTGCATGTTTGCATCTCGGCGAAAGTGTTCGAATTTCATATGTGGGCCCAAGCTGTGTTGCCGGCATGCTCAGCAGCAAGGGCGGAATTAGAGCATGGCTGCAGCCGTGTCAGCACCACCAGAGCACAACACCGTTTACCACAACACACTTGACAAATTGCACACGCATCCTACTGACACCCCCTGCGCACACCAACCGGCCGCACCGTACCCCTCGCTGTTTTGCGGCTACCACCGCCCCTGCCGGCACCCGCCAGTTCTGCCCCCACGTTTGGAAAAATCCTGGAGGACGTGCGCGAGTGGCTGGACCAGCCCGGAAACGCCCAGGAGTTCCTCATTTTCAAGCTGGAGACGCGCGCGAACAACCCCATACAGCTCGTCTCCTCCGAGATTGTGCGCGTTTTTGGCGCTGAGCGCGTGTACTCGGTGGCGGAGTTTGAAGGCGTGGACGGGGGCGTCTGGCCTACGGTTGGCGATCTGGTGGCGCGCGGGCGGCGCCTGCTGTTTGGGAGCCTGACGCTCAGCGCGCCCTACGTGCTGCCGTACACAGAGATGGCCATCAAGCCCTGGGAGATTGACTACAAGTGCGGAGCGCCGCTGGGGACGTTTTGTGGCACGGAGAGTACTGGCAGCAGCACTGGCGGGGATGGGGGGGAGCAGGGCGTACAGGGGGGTGGCGCTGCTGCTGCCGCTGTCAGCGCGGCGGACGCGGCGTCCGCAGGGGAGAGCGGGAGCGAGAGTTTTCCGCTGCTGCGTGATTCCACCACGAGCGCTACGGAGTATGCTGAGGACTCCATGTGCGGGCGGGACATGTACCGCGTACAGGGCGACGGCACCAAGCTCAAGCTGAAGATGGGCGGAGAGGTGAGGACACTGGTAGTGCTGGTGCTGCCGCTGGGCCTACCATCTGGCAGGGGTGTCCTCATTGCTGTTGAGAGCGTTGCTGCTGTGGTGGTGCACCAACTAGGCTGTGTGCAACGCAAGATGCCATAGCTTTGCGCTTGCTGCCGCCACATTCATGCACAGCTGCTGCTGCCCAGTTTGCAACTGGCTGCGCCTTGTGTTACGTGGGCAGCCCCTGGTCGCCGTGTTGTTGGCTAGCGTGTTTGTTCACCGCAACTCCATGTGCGAACAGACTCTTGAGCCTCTTGAAGATGCCCATGCCCGCACCAGCAAAGTACTCCACCGACACCTCCCTCTTTCCGTCACTTCACTCTGAGCACCGCCGCTTCCACACTATGCATCCCTCTGCTGACGCCGCTGACGCCACGCAGATTGTGGGGCAGTTTGACCCCGGCCCGGAACAGTTCTTCTCCGCTGAGCAGGTGCTGCCAGCGCAGCTGTGCGGCTATGTTGCCACCTTCGACCGCATGGACGCGGACCTCCTCGCGTCCACTATATGGTCATGGGCGGAGGGCACCCCCGCGCAGCCCTTCCCACCCGTCAACACATGCGCCTATGCGCGCCTGGGAGAGCAGGAGGGCTCCATCGCCCAACTGGCGCGCTGGTACGATGCGCCATGCGCAGGGGGGGGGCAGCAGCGCGTGCGCGCGTGCGTGGCGGCCACCAACCGCGACGTGTGGACCATGAGTGCGCAGGAGGGCACGGGCGGTGTGGCGGCGGCGGCGGGGGCGGCGGGGGCGTGCGCCACGGGCAGCGTGCCCGGTGCGCCCAGGGATGCACGGGAGAACGTGCTGCTGGCAACGGCGATGGCGGCTGCGGGAGTGACTGAGGCAAGTGGGGGGTGCAGAGGTTGCAGGGGGCGGGCGCTGAGTGTGTTTGGGCAGATGCGTTGTGCAGGGATGGTGTGCGAGTTCCAGGCCTTGTACGGTGACAAGGTTGCTGGCAGAAGCAGGGATGGTGTGCGAGTTCCAGGCCTTGTACTGCGAGTTCCAGGCATTGTACGGTGACAAGGTTGCTGGCAGAAGCAGCCAACACCGCAGGGCAGAAGCAGCCACAACCGCAGAGCACAGCAAAAATCCAAAGCAGGAGCCTATCCCTGAAGTGGAGTGAATTGATGCATCCCATGCAAGCAAGAGTATTGCGTGTGCTCAGCAGCAAGCTTGTGTAGACACCTGTGTGACTGCTCAGCAGCAGCTATGAATGCCAGACTGCTGCAAGCCTTGGCATGCGGGGCGGGTAGGTTGCTGTTGGGAGGCAGGGTTGCTGGTGATGTGTCACACAATGGTGCACACGCTGACTACTGACCGTGGCCGTGGCAGCATTGTCGTGATGTGGGATCCAGTAGGTTTCGCTGTGGTGCGGATAACCATGCAAACAGAAGACCAGAGCACTGGTGCACTCTGACAAAGAAGCTCTGCGCTGTACTACTCACTTCTTAGCAAATTGCTGGGAGTGGCTCACCAGTCAGTAAGCTGCAGTTAAGCCGCCAGCGCCATCAGTCATCCATGTGCCCCTAGCGCAGCTGCCATGAGGCTTGGCCTAACCGCACGCGTTGTCCTTCTTTGATGAGGTGTTCGTGGCCTGCTGGTCATGACTCATGAGTCACCGCGGCCTATGCCTAGCTTATCTGCTATGCATTTTGGTAGCCCGCGCCTGTGCAAACCTTGATCCTGGTCACTTGCTCGTGTCTTGTGAGTGTTGCACGCTTGTTGCACAAGTGCGGCCACCACCACATAAAGGCCAGTGTACGCTAGAGTTTGGACCGTGAAGCAACAGTTAGTCATCACGGTATGTGGCTGGTGGTCACGTTAATTCACGGTATTTATAAAGTGATGGGTTGTAAATTGGTTATTGAAGTTGGTTGTTGAAGTTGGTCTGCCAACTTCAACTTTGCAGACCAACTTCAACTTCCCCAAATGCAGCACATGCCCACGCAAGTGTGTGTGTGCCCCGATTATACGCGGCTCCTCCGGTTGTGAGCTCCGAGACGCCACGAAGAAGGCGCGAGGCAGCAGGGGGCGATGCCGCGGCCACCGCTAGGGGGTGCGGATGGTGTCGCAAGGGCGCAATACCGCCAAATACCGCCTGCTCTTGGCAGTAGTCATTTCACGGTATTGATAACGCGTACCGCGTGGGCCAACAGTTAGTTCTCACGGTATACCGGCAACGTGAAATAACGCGTTATTCCACGGTATTAATGTTCACGGTCCCAGTGTACGCTGAACATATGTCAACTTGGTCGACCGCAGGTGGCGCGCTCTACACCATGCGCTTTATGAACATATCATTTGGCGATGTGCTGTGGGAGCTAAAAAGGCCTTTTGGCAAACATGCCTTGTCCTGGTGCTTAGACCCTACCTCAATGCCTGTGCTGGACAGGCTAATGCACCGTTGGCCAGTGCTGTTTTTTGTTGCTGCGGGCGCTTACCTGCAGCAGCATCGATTTGGGTCAAAATGTGTCTGCGCACAAGACACTTGAGACCGATTCACTTCTTCTGCGCCAATGCTCCCGCGAGGCCAGCTGGCCGGCACACCAAAAATCCTGAGCGCGCACCAGGTCTTGCTCACGGCCACAGCGCCACTTGCCGATTTTCTTGCCATGCCGCAGGCCTGGCTGGCGCTGCGCACCAACGCGGATGGCTGCTGGGCGGCTGAGGGCGGCCCTGCGTACTGCATCGCCAATGGTGATGCCGCGAGCGTGCCAGACGATGCCACCTGCGCAGGGCCAGCGCCGCCGACGCCACCGCTGGAGGCTGAGATTTGCCAGAGCATGGAGGTACGCTGCACTGGTGGATGAGTGCGTGATGATGTCACCCACCTCGCAGCCCCCACGCCAGTTTGAGACCTGCGCTGCACCAAATAGGTACAGTGATAGGTTGTGACATATGGCATATTATGCAATATTTCATGAAGAGCTTCAGAAGTATTATTAGCACGTTCATAAATAAGGATATGCACATGATGCGTCAGCATAATTGTACGATGAAATACAGCGACCCCCTTGTAACACCACTGTAGTATAACATATATGGCGTGTACGATGCTTGTATGCACAGGCACCACTGCCAGAGTCGACTAGTGTGGTAGCAGCAGCGCACTGCCTGTTGGCAGTGCCTCACGTACCTGCCCAGGCCGCCCACCGCCCGCTGTATGCTCATATTGGCCCGCTCGGTGCACCAGTCACTCCCCAAGCAGCAGCAGCAGCAGCAGCCGTAGCCTGAGCGCACGCTATGCTTGTGGTACAGCTGCAGTGGCAGCAGGCAGCAGGCAGCCAGCAATTACTACACTTGCACATGTCACAGCATGTGTACTTGATGCGGTGGCTAGTGGACTGTTTGCCGGGTGGGTGGGGGATACACTTACACACAGGAAACTGCCGACCCCTGCCCCTCCAGGCTGCTCCCTAAGTAAATTGCCCCCCTCGTCGTTTTGAACCAGCAAAAGTAACCGACCCGGGTGACTACTTCGGCACTAGACAGTACACGTACATACAAGTACGTTATACGCCGTGTTTTGAAAACGTATACGCTGTGACAGTCACTACAAATAGGGTATGGTACAATCATGTGGTCAATGGCAGGCCGCTTGGCCCCGCAATCACTGGCGCGCCGTGTACAGTGACAGGCGCCCTACCCTCACAACCGCTTACCGTGCTGAAGCAAAGGCCACTGAACAGGGAGCCAGCTGTGTACGCTATCACTGCAAGCCTGGGTGTGCCGCGCTGCTGTGTGGTTGAGGTGTGCCACAGAGCCCTTCACATGACCTTTTTTTGTGGCAGTGCACTCGCTACAACCTCTTTGTTCGCACTTGCATGCACCCCGTGGGCTGGGACGGCTGTGCTGCCAACACCACGAGACGCGCAAGCAGCCACCTCAGCCAGCACTGCTTCTATTGCTGGCGCCCACCCACATGCACATGTGCTGTGTTGGCTGCACTGCGTATGCACCGCACCACTCGCCCGTGCAGGTGCCGTGGAACGAGCACAACTACACGGCCCCGTCATTTGCATCCCCGCTGGCGGCAGAGTACATCCACGACTGGCCGCGCGTCTACGGCAACAACTTCTGGAGCCTGCGCGCGGCGTACCTTCGCGGCGTCGCGTACACCACCATCCCCTTCCTCGTCCTGGGCTGTGTGGCGGTGATCACCATGTGCGCGGTGGGCCCCTGCCACGGCAAGGCGCGCAAGTGCGCGCGCCGCTTCAAGAAGCGCCCGCCTGTGGGGTCTGCTGCCGCGGGCGTGGTGCCAGCTGCTGCTGGCGAGGAGCAGTCAACGGGCAAAAGCGCGGAAAGCTCGCTGGCGCATGTGTCTGCCGCACCGCCCCTGGACAACGCAGCAGTGTCGTCGCCCGCAGCTGCGGTGCTGCCGGTTGCCGACAAGGCAACCCTGGGAAGTGCGGTGCCCCTGCCACCTGGGAAGGCACAACACCAACAGCTCGGGGCTGCTGGAACGTCAGCGGCGGCAGACAGCCACGAATCGACGTCCAGCGGTGTGACAGGTTTACCATCAGCGGACCCCGTGGAGGCCGCGCCCAGGCATGGGGCGGTGCACCAGTTGGTGGTGCGCACTGAGGCGGAGGCATCGCAGGCCGAGGCGCGAAGGCGCGTCCACCGCATGTGGACGTTCTTGCTGTTTGCCCTGGCCTGCGCTGTAACATTCTGCGCGTCGGTCATCACGCTGGTCGGCACAGCGGGGGCCAACCACCAGCTGGTCACAGGTGCGCGTCGCACGGCTTCGCTTGCATGGGTGGCCACATTGCAGTGGTAGTTACGCACTTATCACAACGGACTGAGGTGGGATGCTCTTGGTGCGGGGACCTCAGCCCGCGCCCACCACAGCAATTTCAAAGCTATGAGAGTATGCCGCACCTGTGCATGCGCGCCGGCATGCCCACTCCTGGCTGCTCAAGTCCCCCTCCCTTGTGCCAACACAGCTCTGTCGCGCCAGATGCAGGCCGTATATCGCCCAGTTGCGCGCCAACCGGACTACCCCAGGCTGACCCGCGTAGCGCCCCGCCGCCCGTGTTGACGCCGCCACAGTCCAAGATGAGCTTGATGAAGTGGCCAACATGCTCATCCGCGCATACGATGTGGCGGTGGAACTGGAGTCCGCCCTGCTCACGACTGTGGAGAATGCCGCCCCACTCACCGCGTGCGACCCGCGCCTGCTGGCACTGGATGGGAAGCTGGAGTCGGAGGAGGTGCAGGCGGTGTTGCAGCTGGTGCTCGCCAAGCTGGGGGCTTTCATCGCCGCGGACACCAACGAGCTGGGGGAGGACATTCTGTATTATGGGCGCGTGCTGCGCGCGACACAGATCGCACGCATTGTGCTGGGCACCTTTGTGTGCATTGTTGTCCTGTCAATTGCGGGCGCGTTTGTGGCGCTGGCGCGGTGGGTCATCCGCTCCATTGACCGCGGCAACGACCGCATGGCCATCAAGCGGGTGAGGCACTTGGCACTGTGTTTGCTCGCTTATGCCCCCGCATTCCTCCACTCTGCGCTGCTGGCTGCATGTGGCACGGCGCCAACTGCTCTGGCCAAGTGCTTGCCGCATAAACACGCGTGTACAAACACGCGTGACATTGGGTGGCTGGATGGCTCTGCCTGTGCTCCTCCCTATGTTTCCTCCCTGACGCTTCGGCAGCACAGTGCACACATACATACATGCTGGTGGCTTGCCTGTGCCACTCACACAGCGCCCTGTCGGGCAGCCAGCTGACATTATCCCGTCCTGAGCACTGTGTGTTTGCCCCTGCTTTCTCAGGTGACGTACGCTTTGCGGCTCAACAGCCGAGTCATGTTTCCGTTATCGATCATCATTGTGGGTCTTGCCTGGATCGTGGCTGCCGGCTATGCCGCTGGCGGCGTCTTCATCAGTGATGTCTGTGTAAACCCACGCGAGGTGAGGCAGACGCCACCTTTTTTTTTAAAGGTGCTTTGCTTGGCACCCAACGTCGTCTAGACTTAACACCGTGCTGCAGCAGGTAGATGCAGCACAGTTGTGGCAATTGCTGTGGCGAGTTGCTTGCACAGCAAGCAAGTGCACCTCCAGTTGCTCACTCTTGCACTGCCCTCTGCTCCCGTGTGTGTGCACGCCCGCTTTTGCCGGGTATGTTGCAGCTGCTCCCTGGCGTGCTGCCCAGTGGGACCGTGACCACTGTTGCCACATACTACATCACCTGCACGGGTGTCAATGAGCCTGTGCAGCTGCTCATGCAGGGGTACCTGGGCGTGAACGTCGCACATGGCGTTCTGGCCAGCCTTGAAGATTGCCCCGGGGCAGAACAAGCAGAGGTGAGGTCTAACGGTCATGGACGGCTGTCATGTGTGTGGGAAATGTTGCCCTGGGGCATGCCCTACCTTGCTTGCACACTCTGTCGCTGCTGCGACGACTCTGTAGCGCTCACAAATGCTACTGTGGTAGGGTAAGCGCAGGCGCAATCAGCATATGAACGTAGACAGGCGTACACATAAGTACACACACAAATAGGTACCATACATCACTTCTGAAGTACTTCTAGTGTATGCTTCTGAAGTGTGCATGCGTGTAGTTGCAATTTGGGGCCGCAAAATGTGTATCTACACGTGTTTACTGTGTCGCCCACAAGAGGCGGCATTGCTCTTGGGAGGTGTGAAAAGCTGGTGTTTTGCAGGAGCAACAGAAGGGAGGCTGCCAATGAGCCTGAGGTCGTTCTTTCGTTGCTGGAAGAGGGCAGAGGACTGAAAAGTTGTGGTTGTTCATGTCGTGCATGTACCTGATATACACATATATGTACTTCGTCTACTACCTATGAAATCCACGTTTCTTGCATGCTCAATACTATGGGTACTCTTCCTTGGCTGTTGGTCCTGCTGCACAAAGCATGCGCTATATACTGCAGCCTGGCCCTATGGGCTTGGGTTGGAACAAAATCATGGGTTGAAACAAAATAATCACAGCAATACCTGTATGAGTTTGCCAGGTAGACACACGAACTCAATAATACGTAGTATACCGTCTTAATTAACTCGCGCGAGGCTGCAACTTCCTTCATTTTCATTTACTGGGTGCATACCTTTTTTTAACGTGCCCCCCGAAATCGTTTGGCGTCGTCGGCTGTAGTAAATGCTGTACATGACTGGTGTAGTTGTTTGAGTGACTCACATAAGTAACTTGCCCCCGCCCCCCATTTTACTCTTCATATCTTGGAGTTTCAGCCCGGGGGACTACCGTGAAACAAGACACCTACACTTGGTACTGTATGTACATGTACATTATATACCTGTACAGTATGCTTGTACATGAATGTGCTTGAAGTTTACGGTTATTTGAACACCAAAAAAACGCGCCGTGCCAACACTAATGACAAGACAGTTGCTTGCTTGACACACACGCTTGTGTGAATGGTGCACTTGCCTCATCCCGTGCTTGCTGCTCCTGCTCCTGATGGTCGCACCTTGCAGGTGCTGGTCGCGTTGACAACCATAGCGCGTGGCATGGGCGCTTTGCTGGAGGACCTGCGTTGCTCTTCCATCAACCCTGTTTACGCTTCCCTTGAGGTTCGTGCACAGTGTCCGCATTGGCCAGTTGCAAATGGGAAAGTTACTCGCTGTTGACCCCCACCAGTGGAAACCCAATCGCTGCCTGCACACACACGCTGCGCCACCATTTTTGCATTTAAATCAAGTGCAAAGCATGGGTTGGTGTGGGAACCCTAACACTGACTGCACCCATGCACTGAATCATATGGCACGCGCGTGGCGTACCCGGCATGCTCAGGCTGCGCATGGCATACACCTTCCGCGCCATGTGCTGCATCTTTTCTTCATCATCAGTGCACATTGGCGTGCGCCCCCACAGGAGGCCATGTGCAACGACGCCACGCCGTACATACTGACGGCATGGGTGGGCGCGCTGCTGGTGGGAACATTCTTGGCCGTCGCATCGATAGCCTTTTTGGTGCTGCTACGCCGCCTGAGGTGCCAGGAGTGCGTGAGACTCGGGCTGGACTCTGTGGCACTGGTGGCCATGTCACCTTTGCACCCGCCGCCACTTCGGTGCTGCTGGCGGACGAAAGGCTCTAGAACCGACGACCCGCCTGCGGCAGGCAAGGCGCCATGGTTTAGGAAGGGTGGCCGGTGGAGGGCTGCAGCTCCGCGCAATGCCTCACAGGGCGGGGGGGCGGACTCCAAGCAGCTGAGCTAGTGCTCGGCCAGGTCGGCGCAGCAGCACCATGTGAGCCGCACATATGGCACACCCTTTTTGCAGTTTCTGTTGACACCGAGTGCTGACTAATGCACCATGTGTTTTATGGTTGCCTACTGGCAGCTGCAGGCTTGGTGCAGTCATGCTTCGTGGTGGCAGCTGGCATGACCAGCAGGCGTGGTACCGCCATCTCACAGTCTGCCCCAGCAAAGCTCTGGTGTGCATCATGGCTAGGTTCTTCATTTCGCATCTCTAGTGATGGGTCACGGCGTACAACGTATGAACACGTGCGAACGTATGACTTGTAACAACATGGATGGATGGTGCGCCGTTGTATTAACATGGATGGCGAGCACGATGCCTGCATGCACACACAGTCACCGCTGCCAGGGTGACCGGGTGGTAGCAGGGGTGTGACCCCGCATGTGGGCAGTGCCTCACGACCCTGTCCAGGCTGTGCACCGCCCCCGCCCTGGCTCATGCCTGCAAGTTTACATGCTACGCTTGTGGTACAGCTGAAGTGGCAGCCGCCTGAGGCAGATAGCATCTACGGCGCTTACCACATGCCAGAGCATGTATTACATTACAGTGATTGATGCGCTGGCTGTAGGATGGTTTGACGGGTTGGTGGAAGGGACACTCGCACGCTAGTATACTGGTAGGTTCGTTGAGCTGCTGCTGCTGCTGCCGCCCCCGCTGTTGGTGGTGTCAGTTGCATAGTTGCAGCGGGCGCCAGCGCCTGTCAAACCCAGCACGTGTGGCAACCTGTGCAGGCAACGTGCTGGCTGCCAAAGGTTGTGCTACTGGGGTCCCATGCGGCGAGATGCTGCTGCTGCTGCTACTGCGGAAACGTGCTAGGTTGCTGCATGCTGAGACCCGCGTATGGTGACAAGTGTGCCGGTACAATTACACATACTAGAAGTATAATACTGGTACATGCTTCCTTTAGAGTGCACAGCGCTGACCATCGCCATCTTGTTCGCTAGCAACGTTTTGCATGTCTGATCACGCTTTTTCCCGGTCACACACAAAGCATGTGCGCAGGGCTTTCCGCGCCCTAAGCGGAGGTTAGTAGAAGTACATGATACACGCCCGAAGCGGATACATGCCCGACGGCTGATGAACTGGCAGTCACTGCTCTGCAGCATCTTTTGCCATGAGAATGCTCAGCAGTGCTCATCGGCATGTGCCACAGTGTGGGGTGGGGGCCACTAGTCTCTCAAACTCAGTGGGTAGTACATGCCTTTGCGGGGTTTGGCCCAGCTAGTATTTTGCCCCAGCAACGGCAGCATCTAGGCTTATACTTCGAACTAGCAACCGTTAAGGGTTATTTCACTCATGTAAGCCTACGCGGCAATTTTGCATTTGGTGAGTGGGCTTAACAGTGGACCCTGGCTCTGGCGGGCGGGGGTGGTGGGGGTGGGGAGCATCCCTCAAAAGTTCGGCCGTGATGAAAGTATTTACTTAAGAATTCGTAGAAGTACAGGTATACTTCAAAGAAGTATATATTGCACGGTTCCGCCCAGGGTGATGGCCCCTCCCGGTGGGGAGACCTAGAGCTTATCGCTCCTAGATGAGTTTTCATGTACACTTGGTTCCTTTGGCAGCATCGGCCCTGAGGGCAGGCGCCTGCTCACAGCGGTGGCGACGGTGTACGCGACACGGGAGGCGGTGCCTGGGGCTGCGCGACCCTTGGCGCTGAAGGGCATTGCGCTGTCGCGCATACGCTCAGCCCTGTCGGCGGCGCACCAGATGGCACTGTCGGCACGTGTCATGGACTACATGGCGTGCCCTGGTGTGTGGGCATGGTGTACCGGGAGCTGGGTGGGGGTGGGAGCAGGTCCCCTGGGACATGGGGCTGTAATCCGTTGGAGCAGTGCGCTGGCAACATGCCAGGCTTCCCTTAGAGTACGTAGTGCTGAGCTTTGCCAGCTTTTTCGCTACCTGTCTGGTCCTTTTCCTGGTCACACGCACCGTGTGCAAGAGCTTTCCGCGCCCTGAACGGAGTTCAATAACAGTGCATGCTGCTCTATACCTGGACATAGGTACAACCTGAGGTGGTGGATGGTGGTGGTAACGGTGGTGGTGCTGGTGGTGCTGGTGGTCGTGGTGGTGGTGGCGGTGGTGGTGGTGGCGGCGGTGCGGGCAGCATGTACATGGTGTGCGTGTGTGACGAGAAAAAGCATGCGATCAGACATGCTGTTGCGAGCGAACAAGCTGGCAAGCGGGCAATGCTCAGCACTGAGTGCTCTAAGGAAAGCCTGGCACGTTGCCAGAGCACTGCTTCAACGGAGTGTAACCCAAGTCCCAGGGGACATGAGCACAACCTGATGCTTACTGATAATGTTGGTAGTGGTGTGTGTTGTGGTGGTGGTGGTGCTGGTGATGCTGGTGGCGGCGGTGGTGGTAGTGGTGGTAGTGGTGGTGGTGCTGGTGGTGGGGCTGGTGGTGGTGCTGGTGGTGGTGCTGGTAGTAGGGGCAGCAAGCGCCATGTGGGCGCGGGTGGGTTGGGGGCCGCGGCGGGTGCCCTGCACGTCAACAGCAGGGCTGCAAAACAACACAACATGCCACATTTCCTTCCTTAAAAAAAATTTAGAAACTCACTCCAATATTGTGCAACCTATGCAACAGCACAAAACAACCCATATATCCGTATGCACACGGCAGTCGCATGCATAATTTGTTGGAAACGGTGTGGGCGGCGTGCATACAACGTTTTTAAACACCTTCAAACAAACGGGCGGGGGGTCCACCTCAGAGGTGCGCCATGGCGTGTGGGGTGTGGCTGCGAATGCAAGGCATGATAGAGGGAGCGGTTGTAGGGCGCAACGTGCAGGGCAAATATGCGCGACGAAAAAAGATGTGCAGGCCGTGTGTGCCGCTGGTACGCCATGGCATGTGGGGTGTTGCTGCGAATGCAACAAGGGAGGGGGCAGATGTTGAGCGCAACGTGCAGAGCAAACAGGCGAGAAAGAAAATATGCAGGCCACGCGTACACGTGTACACGTGTGTGCCGCTGCATTGGCGCGGTTTTGCTGCCTTCGAATGTGCACTTGCCACCAACGGTGGGGGCGCTAACCGTAGAGCCAGCAAGCCTGCTTGCAGTTTTGAGGCTGCAACAGCCAGCGACCTACGTCAAGTACAGAGGCAGGAGCTGTGGGCATTGCACTACCGCGCCGCGCCGTGGTGCAACGCGTGGCACAAACCAAGCGCTGAGCAGACCGCCTGCGAACAGCGCGACGGCGAGCTGTTTTCATGCCGGCCACAGCGCCAGCATTACGCCGGCAACACCCGCACTTTACGCGCTCACCAATGGCAGCGCTACTGGTGTGCTACTGCCTGAAGCACTGCATCCGCACCGATCTGGCACCATACGTGGCAGGGGCCAGTCGGCGGCGCACCGAGCCCCAAGCTGCCACCAGCGGGGCAGGCACTGGGCACACGCACAATGCCCCACAAAGCTGAGAGCGGCTGCGAACACCACGACACGCCGCTGCCGCCACCACCCATCAGAACGTCAGTGTCCGATGCGCGCGCCAGGCGCGCTGTGTGTGCCACACACCAGCGCCGTGGTGCCCCGGGGGGGCGTGTAGCATAGTGTTGTTGGCTCAGGTGCTCACGTGCGCTAAAGCAGCTACAGCCTCGGAAACATTTCACCCCCTCCGCCCAGCTTAGGCTTGAGGAAGCAGGGGGCAGCAGCCGCCGCACAGGCGTGACGTTGCGGCGGCGGCGCCGGCAGTCCGCATCGGCCCCAGCCCGAGTCGCAGCATCCGACGCCGCACGTGCATCCACTGGTGCCAGTGGTCCCCGCCGGCGGCGTGGAAGCGGGTGGCACGTGTGGTGCTCATCAGTGGGTGAAGAGCGGGTGCTCAGCAGCCGCTGCGCGGCAAGCGCGCGGTCGACCTTGCTTGGCGGGCTGGGCTCGTATGACTTGGACAGCGGCACACCCGTCAGCCACCGGGCGGCATCCCTGGGCTCCCTGCCGTCCAGGCCTTGGGTACCCTCAGCGCTCGGTATCCTAGGCAGCTTGGCAGGTGCACAAGGGTTGCCGCTGCATGCGAAGGCTTGTATCCGCTGGTGCTCAGCTCCTGGCAGCTGCAGTTGCTGGTGCGGTAGCTGGTGCACACCGCTGCGAGGGAGGTAGGGTCTGGTTCATCTCCCCGGTGCCTATCGGAGCGTGACCGACACTCGTGCCGGTAAGCACCGCTGCCGCTGAGCACTTCTGGGGGGGGGGGTCTTGTACTGGCAGCGAGCGACGCAGGCCTCCGGGGGCCGGGCAGGCCAGCGCGGGGCGAGGCTGCGGGGGCAGCCGCCCGGGAGCGCAGCGGGCCATAGCATCGCCCGCGACGAGCAAGGGGGAGGGCTTGCCCCTCCCCCCCCCGTTCGACTTGCAAAAGAAGGGGGGGAGGGGCCTTATATTTGTATGGAGTCGTCACCCTCCAGCAGCTCTCGGAACGTGTTGACGTCGCGGACGAATATGCTGACCACCTGGTCGCGGCTGTGCATGGCGCTGCAGTGCTCGAAGCGCGCCTCGCAGGGGCAGTACACTTGGCTGCTCAGCAGCGGACGGCGCCACAGACGCGGCGGCAGGGGGCAGGAGGGGTGCGGGCAGAGTGCAGAGTGCGTTGGGTGGTGCCAGGGTGTGTGCGTGGCGGTCGCAGAGGGGGGGCGACAGGTCTGCCGCGTCAAGTGAAGTGGGATGTTGTGCGAAGGCGAGCGTTGTCTCGCCTGCAGCGGCTGCCGTTGCGGCACTTGCAAGCGGCTGCCTCACAAAGGGGTTTAAGCACGCACAAGGCAGAGATTAACCTTTGACGGAACAGCCTTGCCACACAACACAAGACGCACACATGCGCAAAGGTGCAGGTGCACTCTGTCCTGCTGGGCACGTGGCTGTGTGGGAAGTGGTCATGGACACATGGATGTGTCGGAGTAGGCTTGGCCACAAGCATGTGTGAGAGTGGCTTTGGCCACATAGTGTATCGGAGTGGGCTTGGCCACCTGCATGCGTGGGAGTGGCCGTTGGACACATGCATGTATGGCAGTGGCAATGCCCACCTGCATGCGCAGCAGTGGCCGCCTCACCTGTGTATTCGCAGGTACAGCCCCGCCCTGACAGTGGTGAGAAGGAACCGCGGAGTGACAGGAAGGCCCTGCACACCGGATCCGCAGACAAAGCCACCGCCGTGCAAACGTCAATAATTGTGTATGTACACCACATGCGGGCAGTCGCTCGGCTCCACCACATGCAGCGCAGGCAGTGCGGCCAGGCATCACTGCCAGCCTCACCTGCACCACCACCAGTAGCAGCCGCACAGCAGCCCCGCCAGCAGCGCAGCCCCGAAGACGTAGTACTTCCATAAGTAGTTCACAGGTAAACTGCGACTTCAGCATGGACATGAACTTGGGTGTGCTAACAAATGCGACGCAAGCAATGCGGCCAGACATCACTGCCACCCTCACCTGCACTACCGCCAGCAGCAGCCCGTACAGCAGCCCGGCCAGCAGCGCCGCCCCGAACACGATGCCGGTCAGCGACGGGTGCACCAGCGCGGCGATGATCATGCAGGTGAAGCCCGCGGTGAGTGAGCTGTACAGCGCCATGTAGCGCGCCTTGGAGGCGATCACGGCGAGGCCGATCTCGTCACGGTCGTACATGTTGGCGGTCACCTGGCACGCGTTTTGAAATAAAATCGAAAAGGAAGGGGCGGGGGCGGTCACTAAGCAGGATGTACTTTTCCAGTCATGAAGTCAACCTCAAACTCCAACCTTAGTGCGAAGATGGTACAAAGCGATCACGGTGAGGCCAATGTCGTCACGGTCAGACATGTTGGCGGTCACCTGGTGCGCGTTTCAAATGGGGCCAGAAGGTCACTGTGCGAGATGTAATCATTCATAAGCTTCAGGCTAAACTGCACTGAACCGATGATAAGAAAGGGTGACGGCGAGGTCGATCTCGTCTCTGTCGTACATGTTGCCGGCCACCTGGCGCACGGTTCAAGGGGTCGAACAAAAAGGAATAGGGGCGATCACTGAGCGAGATATTACAATCACTTACTTCGAAGTATAAACTAAGGTTTAAGTATACTGATA
The DNA here is from genome assembly GCA_032358315.1 of Ophiocytium majus. Lineage (NCBI taxonomy): Eukaryota > Xanthophyceae > Mischococcales > Ophiocytiaceae > Ophiocytium > Ophiocytium majus. The sequence continues at coordinate 18,468 of JAULBY010053993.1, forward strand.
CTTAGGCCTGGCATTTTGCCCCTGCCACGGCAATTCCTGGGCCCAGCAACATTTTTGGTTTCTTTCACTGCACCGGAGCTTGCGGTTCAGCATGACTGCAACAGACCAACTTCAACTTCCACAGGTGTGTGCTGCGCGCTTCACCCCAGCCACGGCAGTGTCCAGGTGGGCTTGGCAGCCATTTGGGGGTTTCTTCAATTTCTTAGGGGCAATGCACAGGCGATGACCGCACGCTCACCAGCCACTTGAGGCAGTAGAAGGACTTGAGCACCCAGGTGGGCCCCAGCCAGGACCTCAGCAGTATGATTGCCCCCAGCGCGGGCGTGGTATATCTCTGCAAAAGCCCCAAAAAGGAGCCAGCAGCACAGCACACTTTGCAATGATGTCAGTGTACCACATACTTCAACTATGGTACCACATACTGTCGTGACGGCGTACATACTCCGCGCATGATGCGCAGTGCAACGTGCTGAAATATATAAATACGGCATGCGAAAAAAACAGAGCAGGCGCGGTGTACCTCTGCCAAAGTAATACTGGTAGCCAACAGCACAGACAGCTTCGCATTGACAATGTCAGTGCACCTCATGTCGCAGGCGCCTGGTGCATGGGTACTGCTGGCATGGACCTCAGGCAGTTGCAGAGCGTGGTTGCGGCTCACAACACACAGTCACAGCATGGGGCGCAGTTCAGGCACTGGCAGTGCATGGGTATGGCTATTTATAAACGCATGTACTGCTGCTGCCCAGACATGCAGGGCTATGCGGTTGTAGCTGACGGTGCACACGTACCGGTTGTACGAGTTTGTTCCCATCTTTCAGCACCAGGCGGCCAAGGCACCGGGGCCACGCCCTTGGTGTAATTCAGGCACTTGGAACACATGCCTACAGTTGACGCATGTGCTTGTACTACTTCTAAAAGTACTTGTCAGCATGTGAAGCTATCCGGTTGTAGCTGACAACGGCAACGGTGTGCACGCGCCTGTGTGTTGTACAATGTGTATGTAGGTGTACTTGAGCACCCGGTGGTCAAGGCACCAGGGCCACACCCTCGCAGCAGGTCAGACACTTGACGTACATGCTTGTGACTGCAAAAAATCCATTGCTTGTTACCATTAGTCAAAGATGGGAAGCTCTGTGAGTGTAGCGGACGGCGTGCACGTGCCCGTATGTTATACGAGATGTGGCTGTACTTGAGAACCAGAGTGCTGAGGCACAAGGTCCGAATCCTTGCAGTAGTTCAGACACTTGACATACATGCTGTGTGGCTGGAAACTCACTGCCTGTTACGTACCTACGTAGTAGTTGAACTTTTCTACGAACAGGTGGAGCTCTGTGACTGCGCACGTGCCTGTATGGTGTACGAGATGTAGCTGTACTTGAGGACCAGGCTGCCGAGGCACCAGGGCCACACCCCCACGACGTGCGCCGCCGCGATGGCCCGGCAGTACCAGCCCGTGAACAGCTGCTGGTCCCTGATGTGCTTGAGCTTGATCTGCTGCTCTCCAATCTGTCAGCGCACATACGGTACAGTGTCAAACGTGTCATGAGCTTACAAAGTGCCATGGCGTCGGGTGCATTGGCGCAAGCCTGCAGGTAGCTTATTGACTTGAATGGGCTTGGTCCGCTGCCCCCTGGCCTGTCGCCGCATCGCTGCGCCAGCGCACAAGTCCAGTACTTTGCACCTCAAATCTGAAGTATGCACTTGAAGTTTGTGTACTAGTCATAGAGACATGATGCAACTTGAAGTGTGTACTTGAAGTTTGCACTAATGGGTGCGCTTGAGCTTAACGCTGCGCCCCACAGGTGTCAAAATGCACATGCGGTACGGCATCAGGCATGTTGTGAGCTTAGACTGTGCCCTGGCGCAGGCTGTGCTAAAGCAGGTCTCAGGTAGCCTGGAAAAAAATGGCACTTGTGTATGTGGTTACTAATCTTGGCTGCTGCTGACCTAAATCTGTCCATGCATTGAAATTGGGAGGGGCTCAGACAGTGCAGGGGCGCAGGCTGCATCGGCGCAAGTGCGCAGGTGCTGTAGTTTGTGGGCTCGAACGGGTGCACTCGAGCTTGATCGATCTGCTGCTCCCCGCTCTGTAGCTGTCTTGCTGCAGCAGTTGCAGCATATGCAATTTAGTGGTGTTAACACAAGAAACTATGTGGGCGGCTTGCCTGCCGCCACCCCGCTGATGGACGCAGGTCCACATCGATGAGGGGCACCCACAGCGCACAATTATAACCATGCTACTTGTGAGAGAGACTATGCGTGCGGTTCGGCTGAGTTGTGCCATGTGAAATTTTGATGCTACTACAGTACAATGCACACTTCGAAGTACCAGTGAAAAAGAAACTATGTGGGCGGCTTGCCTGCAGCCACCCCGCCGATGGACGCAGGTCGACATCGATGAGGGGGACCCACAGCGGCAGCAGGCAGACCACGTCGCGCGCGGTGCTATAAATGCCCAGAGCATCCAGCGTGGTGGCCGCGATGAACACGCCGCTTACGTGGATGCGGAACACCTGTGTGTGTGGGGGGGGGGGGGGCAGTCAGAGTAGTGTCACAGAGACATGGGGGCATGTGCGTACTGGTTATATACATACTGAAAGTATATGTGGTTCACTATGTGTGTGTGCATTGGTACTACGAGACCCATGGGTAACGTGTGGTGGCCGCAATGCACAGACTACTCACGTGGATACGAGACACCTGGGAGGCGGGGGGCAGTCAGAGTCGTGTTTGGTATGCCAGTCTCAGAGAGGGCATGCGCGCACCGGTTACATGCATATGTGTGTGTCCAGCCTGCTTGCGCGTGCAGAGGTACTACCTCCGTTGCTCGCAGCCGTAGGGAGTGAGCACTGCCGCACGCGCATTCCTATCGGGCTTCCGAAAACTGTTCAGCCTTCGACTCACCCCCTCGCCCAAAAGTCACCAGCCGCCATGGGAATGAACCAAAAGCGTTCATTTCCAAAAGCTCGTAAAGACTTCTGGTTGAAAATGACGCTCCGATGCGGCACCTTCTTCTATGGCTGATCCCCCACAGACAAACTCGCCCTGCCAGGTAGACCTCTGGCAGGTAGTCGCCCAGAGCTTCCTGCGTTGAAAACAGCTTTCTGCTGCAGCATCGTTTTCAAGACTCACCAGCAGCCAGGGGTTGGGTAGCGCCTTGCCCACTTCGATCTCCTCGTGAAGGTAGAAGTTACGCAGCAGGCTGGCGCACCACAGCCACACTTTGGGAGGCAGCCAGCAAACTATTGAAGTTTCAGCCGAAAAGTGAAGTTAAGTGGCAACCACGAAAGAAGACGGTAGATGGTAGCACAAGGGCAATAGAATGGAAATGGCTGGAACACTTACCAGCAGCCAGGGGTTGGGGAGCGCTTTGCCCACTTCGATCTCCTCGTAGAGGTAGAAGTTTCGCAGCAGGCTCGCACACCACAGCCACGCCACCGCCAGCGGCCCCAGTGTCGTGATCATGAAGATGATGCGCCATGTCTGGCTCACCTGCACGTGGATGTGTACATGCATGTTCATTGGTGAATTCGTGGATGTTCATGAGCAAGTGCGCGCCAGCGGCCCCAGCGGGGTGGCGATGACGTGCCACGTCTGGCTCACCTGCACGCGGAAGTGTGTACAAGCATGTTCATTGGTGGATTTGTGGATGTTCATGTGCAAGTGTGTGTCAGCGGCCCCAGCGTGGTGGATATGAAGGTGATGCGCCACGTCTGGCTCATCTGCATGTGGAGGTGTGTTCATTTATGTTCATTAATGAGTTCATGGATGTTCATGTGAAAGTGTGTGCCAGCGAGCCCCCGCGGGGGGGGTGGACACGACGATGGTGCGCCATGTCTGGCGCACCCGCACGTGGAAGTGATCATTCTTGTTCATTGATGAATCTGTGGATGTTCATGTGCGCGTGCAAAGCACGTGTACTCCATACACACATGGACACGACTAGTACACGACTAGTAATCCTTCAGTACAAGAGGTGAAACTAGACGGCGGGCGTCGCACGCTGCCTGACTGTCTGCCTGGGTGTTGGAGAGTACGTGTGGAAGGGGTAGTAACCTCCGGTCAATCTCATTCATAGGATAAGACCATGGCTGTCTTCTCCTCGTCGCTGTACACTGTCTGGCAGCTGCTGCTCCTGTGCGAACGCCGCTGCTGAGGCACGTGCCGCCGGTGCAAAACACGCCACTGACGCCTTTTGTGGCAGTGTGCCCTAGCTGCTGCTGTGCGAATGCCGCCGCTGAGGCACGTGCCGCCGATGCCGCAAACACAGCCACTGACGCCTTCTGTGGTGGCGTGCCCTACTGTAGGTGTGTGTGCTCTGCGCTCAGCTTTTGGGGGCTTCAAAATTTAAAAAACCGGGACGGCACCCAGGTTACCCTGCGACAGACAAAGCCCGGGTCAATTCCATCATCCCTAGAGACTTCGCAGACGAACAATTAGGCGTGCGCCCGCACGCAGTCCGCTTACGCTCCCTGCCTGCTTGGACGCCCGCTGACAAACACTTCTGAAGTATTAGGCAGCAGCACACACATGCCTGCAGGCTGAACTGAGAGACCATGATCCCCGGGGGGGTCACCCGCCATGAATATTTTCGCACTAAACTCGCAATAAACTCTGTCAGGTTATACACGTGTCCCAACGCTTTAGGGCACACACGTGCTCCATACAGACATGTACACGATCATTAGAGGTATTTGGTAGCAGTGAACACGTGCCTGCAGGCTGAACTGTGAGTCCGTGGGCCCCGGCGGCGGGTCATCCGCCATGTTATTTTTCGCAATAAACTATAAACTATACAGTTGTACACATGTATATATGGTGGCATACACGTAATGTTAGCGTGTACCGTAAAGGAATAAAACGTGCAAGAAAGAATAAACCACCTTTTTTCATTATTGTCCATGAAAAACCTCCAATAACTTTCAGTCAAGTGCGGCCTGCTATTATATTAGCAAATAGTCGAACAGCTAAGCTTAAAGGTTTGGTACAAAGCACATGTACTCCATACATACATGAAATTTTAGGCGGCAGCGTACACGTGCCTGCAGGCTGAACTGTGAGTCCATGATCCCCGGCGGCGGGTCGTCCGCCATGTATATTTTTGCCTGCTTGGGGCGCATCCTCTCCGGCAAGAGCTGCTCAGCGCAACACGCGGCACAAACACACAGGAGCAGCGGCTGTAGCGGTCAGCTGCTAAGCAACACGCGATACACCAGCACCATATAAAGTGCGCGGCAGCAGCAGTGGCAAGGGTTAGCTGCTGAGCAACACACTACGCATCACCACCATCTAAAACGCGCGGCAGCAGCAGTGGCAGGGGCCGGCTGCTCAGCAACAGACTACATGCCACATCACCATAAAAACGCACGCGGCGGCAGCGGTAGCAGGGGTCCCGGCCGGTAAGCGCGGCGTTGGTGGTCGCCGCAGCAGCGGCGGCGGCAGCAAGCAGGCAGCGGCAATAGCTGCAGCGGCGCTGGCAGGGGTGCAGTGGCGAGGTAACAAAATGGATTGGGCCCAAGAAATAGGCAAAACAGTGGCCGGGTGTGCTGATGCGGGGGTGCGTTGGACCACCACCGCCAAGTGCACACGCCGCCACGGTCACATGTCACCACGGACTGGAACGACTTTGTGGGGAAACTTCAACTAGGTCAACTTCAACTTGTACCGGGGGGGGGGCAAGCTGTTGCCACACCGCCACGGCCAAGTGGACACACCTCTACCTACGATAACACATGACTGCAAATTAAAACAGCAGGGCAAGCAACTCCACGACCACATGTGGCAGCTTCAACAGTAGTTCAGCTTCGACAGTCGGGCAACTTCAATTTGAAGGGGGGGATCTAACCTGTCGCCAGCCGCGGAGACTCGCCGCCTCTGCCATGGCGTTACAAGGTCAACGTTAGGGCAACGCCAAACAGCCATGCGAGGTCTAGCCGGTACTCAGCTTCACCACAACCACACATGGAAACTTCAACAGTAGGACAACTTCAACGTGTAGGTGAGAGAGGGGGGGTCTAACCTGTTGCCAGCCGCGGGCGTCCACCACCTCCGCCATGGTGTACAGCCAGTGGCCCACCGCCAAGTGCACGCAATTCCGCAACCGCATGTGGCAACTTCAACAGTATGTCAACTTCAACTTTAGGGGTGTGTGGGGGGGTCTAACCTGTCGCCACCCGCGGAGAGTCACCACCTCCGCCATAGCGTACAGCCAGCGCGCCAGGGCCACCACGACGGCCACCAGGACGAACCTCTCCGCGCCGAGAATGGCGCGCTCGTTGCCGGCGTTGGACTCAAACTGTGCAGGTGCACGCGGGCAAACGCCGTCATGTGAGTAGGGATGGGTCACAGCATACAAGCATGTACTGTATGGGGCTGTAGTCCATTAGACCAGTGCTCTGGCAACATGCCAGGCTTCCCTTGAGTACGCACAGTGCTGAGCATTGCCAGCTTTTTCGCTACCTATCTGATCCCTTTTTCTGGTCACGCGCACCATGTGCGACGGGCTTTCCGCACCCTAAGCGGAGGTTGATGAGAGTACAGTATAATAAATGCAAGGACAAGTATCATAAATGCAAGGACGGCATACAGTACATGTACACTGCTGTAATGTAAGCGTATCGTCATGGCACATGTGTACTTTTTGAAGTACACGCTGTGTGGTCGCGTTTTTTGGCGCATGAATGCGCCAAGAAATGGCACGCGCATTTCCAGCGTCCAACTCAAATTGCGCAGGCGCACGCACAGAGACAAATGCCCCAAAACATGCCGGTATGCGCGAATGTGATCAGATGCGTGAGAGCGGACGAGTTGCGCTACCCGGCAGCCTTAATTCTGGCTTCAGTGTAGGGGATGGGAAAGCGGATGTGCCAGGGCGTGGGATACTAGGAACTGATTGGCGGGGAGCAGGGTTGCGGGTCCTGGGCGGGGTGGGGTGCGTCGCGTGTGTTTGTAGTCTTCTGCCATCTAGCGCCGATGCCTGGCGCTCAGTAGGCTACTGGTTGTCACTGCCCCTAATTGCGGCATTCACGTGTGTGCATGTTTGCAGATTGGTTTCTTACTTTTGGAAGGGCAACTGGTGTGTGCTGCTGCGCGGCCTTAAGTTTGGGTCCGGTGTTGGCGGGGGGCTGGGCGCCTTGGTGCCATGCAGCTCTGGTAGTACCTTGTAGACCGCTATGGCATGAGTACTGTTCAACTTCATCAACCGCACGCCATGTGCGCAGGGCGTTACGCGTGCCAGCGTAGTTTGATACAAGTACATTGGTAGGTTATCAAGAGATACTGTAATACGCCATGACCTGTCACCACTGTATGATTCAAATGTGCAGTTTCAGGTGTTTGCTGCCCTGGAGGGAGCCCAGTGTTCACAGTGTGCGGGCCGTGGCGCAGAGGGTGCATGAATTCATGCATGAATTCACAAATGAAGGGCAGCAGTGCTCAGACCTGTGGCAAACTTGTGCTGACAGTGGAGAGGTGTATGTGCCCTCCTACTCCGGAGCTCCCTCTGTGACAGCAAGTACCACTCGGCGTTTGAATTGGATGCAGCATGATATGGGTGAATTCGTGAATGAATTCGCGGGCACTGACATTGGAGCAGACAATGGCCTTCTGCCCGTTGGGAGACAGGAGCAGTACTGCCCACCGTAAATGCAGCGCACAATAGGGGATTCGTGCATGAATTCATGAATGAACGCACAACACTGACCTTGGAGCAGTCGATGTCCTCAGGAGTGCTCCTTGGGCGACAGGGGGCTCACCGGTCGTAAATGCAGCGCACAACTCATGAACTCATGCATGACTTCATGAACGAATGCACAGATACTGACCTTAGAGCAGTCAATGTCCTCCTGCTCCTTGGGCGACAGGGAGCACTGCTCGCTGTTCATGCAGCACGCGACCTGCGCGCGGCGCGCGTGGCAGTGCAGAAGTCATGAATTTCATGCATGAATCATGAATGAATTCACAAGCACTGACTGGCACGCAGCTGTTGGGCCGCGGCACCAGTGGCACAGTGCTGCAATTGCTGGTGGTGCTGAGGCGTGGCGCGGCGCGCGTGCAGTGCACAATTCATGAACTGAATGCACGAACCATGAATGAGTTCACAAGCACTGACTGGGCGCGACGGGGCAAGCGTGCTGCGTGGCGCGTAGCTGGTAGGCGGTGGCACCAGTGGCAGGGCCCTGCCATTGCTGGTGATGCTGAGGTGTGGCCCAGCGTGCGCGGCAGTGCACAAGTCATGATTTCATGGCAAAATCATGAATGAATTCACGAGCACGCCTGGCCCAGCATCTCCTCATCTCTGGCGTAAAAAAGTCGCCCTAGGTTACAACTTCAAGTACCAGCACGGTACCATAATAACATTCGAACTACACGATGGTGCACTCAGGAGGTAGGCTTGACAGGAGTACTTCATCACAGGTGGCTCGCGCCATCATCTCTTCATCCTGGCGGCCAGCGCCTGCAACACGTCGCACAAAGTCGTAACTACAAGTACCCACACGGTACCGTGATGATGAATTGTAGTACCATGTAATGTATACAGATGTATTTTTACTGTGAAGTAGTTTTGAAAGACGCACTACCTCCGCCATGGGTGACTCGCCCGCCCCAGCACTTCCTCATCCTTGGCCGCTTGCGCCTGAAAGGCATCGCCCGCTAGCCATCATCAAACTTCAAATACTTCAAGTACTTGAAGTACATATTACAAGTTCGTGATAGTACTACACAGCACATTGTGACTTTCGGCCCAACATGGGACCGTTTTTTCTTCATTTTAACGTGTGCAACCACACATGTTCGCGTAGTTTCGACATCAGTTTTGCTCCATTACACTGTGTGAATCATCCCTAGCCCTCAATGACACTGACCGGCGCGTGCAGGTGTGGGGGCTGTATGGTGCTTTTCACCACGTGGACATATCACCCCACAGGCTTCGGCCTGGCATTTTGCCCCAGCCACGGCAGTATCTGGGCTTAGCAGCCTTTTACGTTTCTGGCACAAACTGGTGCCGCACTACAACGCGCACTGAATCGTGGGTGCACTGTCCCAGCATTTCCTCATCCCTGGCGGCTTGCGCCTGAAACGCATCACCCGCAAGCCAAGCTGCAATCATAATAGAACTACGCAGGACATACCCACAATAATGCTCCATTACGGTAAAGGGAGCTCACCTGCCCCAGCACCTTCTCAGTACTGGCGGCCTGCGCCTGAAATGTACCTCTGGTGAAGTACAGTGCCACCCAGAAGTTGTAGCTTCCAGGCCCCACTTGGCACCACAATGATTACTTGTAGTATGCTATACACACAAGTACTGGTACCGTAGAGTATCTCTACTATGGTTCCTAGTCTATGAAGTAGTTGTGACAGACGTGTCCCACTTGCCTGCCCCAGCATTTCCTCGTCCCTGGCGGCCTGCGCCTGGAACGCGGCGCCCGTGTGCCAGCGCGGCTCAAACGCGCTGACCACGCGCACGTCGTCCAGCGCCCAGTGCTCCAGCAGGTTCTGGAAATCCTTCTGCAGTTGTTGAAGTAAAAAGTTCAAAGTTGAAGCGTGAGTACAAGTTGAAGTAGCAAGTTCACAGTTGAAGTATGCAAGGTTGAGGTCTGTATAACCACGCGCACGTCGTCCAGCGCCCAGTGCTCCAGCAGGTTCTGGAAGTCCTTCTGCAGTGGTTGAAGTGCCAAGTTTAAAGCTGAAGTAGCGAGTAAAAGTTGAAGTAGCAAGTCCAAGTTCCAGGGTCCAGTGATCCATCAGGTTCTGGAAGTTCCTCCAGCACTTGAAGTAGTAAGTTCAAAGTTGAAGTAGCAAACTGATCATGCAAGTGCCAAGCGTGAGGTTGATAGGTTACACCAGTGCGCGCATGAGCCCAGGCGCCAGCGGTCCAGCAAGGTATTGACGTTCGCCTGGCAATTGAACTAGCAAGTTCAAGGTTGAAATAGACATGGGCGAGGTGAGGTTCGTACCAGTACATACGTGTACAGTATGTACACACAAACAGGTACTTCAGAAAGTATGCACTTGAGAAGTACATAGGGTTAGGGTTAGGAGTATGTACTTCAGAAGTGTGTACTAGAAGCATGCACTTCAAAAAGAAGTGTGTGCAGCGCCCACTGCTCCAGCAGGTACTGGAAGTCATCCTGTAGGTGAAGTAGCTGACCCAAAGTTGAACTAGACGAGCCTAAGGTTGAGGTTCGGATCACCGCGCACATGCGAGTGTGCGCAGGCGGTCACTGTGCGCGGGTACAGAATGCACTGGGGCTTGGACAAATAGAAAGTCACAAAGATGTGTTTGCAGCGCCCACGGCCCCAGTGCAGGCCCCGGAAGTCATCCTGTAGGTGACGGTAGCAAATCCAAGGTTGAAGTACACGGGGCTACGGTTGAGGTTTGTATCGCCACGCACATGCGAGTGTGCGCAGGTGGTCACTATGTGAAAGAAACCTGAAAGGTCGCTAAGCCCAGATACTGCCGTGGTTGGGACAAACGCCAGGCCGAAGCCTGTGGGGGGATTTTTAAACCTGGTGAAAACACCAGACAGCCCCCGCACCTACATGCGCCGGTCACTGTCCTTGAGGGCTAGGGACGATGAAAACACCAGACAGCCCCCGCACCTGCACGCGCCGGTCACTGTCCTTGAGGGCTAGGGACGATGCGGAGTACAACTGAGTGCGAGGATGGTGTTCCGAGTACTAGAGACTATGGGAGCTGGTGCAGACTCACTAGCAGCGCAAAAAAAAGGCATATGTACAGGTGTTATATGGCGTACATATATGCTGGCGTGTACCACACGCTGTATACACAAATATGTCCTGCTTTCAGCAAGAAAAAGTGGATGCTACTATTGTGTGCGCATGTGGCGCATGTGAGTCATATTTGGTGCTCTCGCAGGATTCGCACTCCACTGAGTAAGCTATGAAGCCTTTCCAGAGAAAAAAATAGGCATAGATGTAGGACAAGTATAGGAACTCTGCTGCCAGGAAGACCCACAAATGCTCATGAGCAGTCAAGGCGAACACTGCACATCTGCCTAAACAACGACGTCGCTTCCATCGTCACAGCACGCGACAGTCCGCACCTGCCTGGACAAACACCGTGTGGCCATTGTGTGTGCAGTTCAGTTACACAGTTACATTGTACAGGGGTACATGACAGCAACATCACAGTTACGCACCTGCTTGAACAAAAACTGTGTGGCCGCGGTGTGTGCCTTTGCGGGGATGTCAATCTGCGGGCGGGCGCACAGAACCACATCAGCAGCAGCAGAAGCGGCAACAGCAGCAGCAGCAGCAGCAGCAGCAGCAGCAGAAGGAGCAGCAGGAGCAGCAGTAGCAGCATGGCAGCAGCAGCAGCAGCAGCAGAAGGAGCAGCAGCAGCAGCAGAAGAAGAAGGAGCAGCAGCAGCAGCAGAAGAAGAAGGAGCAGCAGCAGCAGCAGGAGCAGCAGCAGTAGCAGCGGTAGTGTTCAGCGGAGGTAGTGACACTCGGCAGCAGTGGCACCCGCAGCAGCGGCAGCGGCGGCAGCAGCAGTGCTCAGGAGCAGCGGCAATGCCCAACACCAGCAGCGCTCAGCAGCACCTTTGGCCACTCCAGCGGGGTACCAGCTCCTGCTCTGAAAGAACCATGGCAGTGTAGCTATAGCTTACATGAGGTATCATACTTCAGAAGTGTTGACCATATTCACCGCATATACTACAATGTTATATGTACACACGCATACACGTGGTACATTGTTACAGTGGATTGGCAGCGGCGGATGTGGTATGTGCTGGAGTGGGCACTCTGGCACAGGCAGACCAGGGTTTCAACTTTGGCATCAAAAATGCATAAATACATGGTGAACGTGGGTCTGCCTTGCAGCATGCACGGCTGGCTTTTGGTGGCACCGCACACGTAAGCCCTGTTGGTATTTGTACTCTGACTCATCCCTAGCCCTCAAGGACACTGACCGGCGCGTGTAGGTGTGGGGGCTGTCTGGTGCTTTCGCCAGGTGGACAAACCACCCCACAGGCTTCGGCCCGGCATTTGGCCCCAGCCACGGCAGTATCTGGGCTTAGCAGCCTTTTAGGTTTCTTTCACATGGCAGCGGCGGGCGAGGATCGCACCGCCAGTGTAGGGTGGGCGACGGTAAAGACCCTTGACATTGGCCCATTTCACAGGTACTATAGCACCTGAAACACCTGGCCATGCGCGTGACAGCTGAACTACTGTGCTGAGGCCACAGGGCAGGAGTGACAGACCTGCAGGTAGGTGAGCTCCTCTCGGCGGTAGGTCGCGCTCCTGACGACTTGAAGGTGACATCACAGGTGAAGTTGAAGTTGGCTCAATAGTGCAAATAAATCAAACCACTTCATATACTTCACTATGTATATGTACTCCTATTGAACTCCGCTCAGGGCGCGGAGAGCCCTTTGCACGCGGTGCGCGTGACCAGAAAAAGGGATCAGACAGGTAGCAAAAAAGCTGGCAATGCTCAGCTCTGCGTACTCTACTTAAGGGATGCCTGGCATGTTGCCAGAGCATGTATGTACAGCAAAATTACTACACAAATGTACTACTAGTACTGTGAGAAGTATATTGTACATGTGATACATTATTATACTTCAGTAGTAGGTATTAGTATAATCAGCTGCGCACACACCTGCAGGTAGGTGAACTCCTCTCGGCGGTACGTCCACGTCTCCAGCACCGTCAGCTCCTCCCACACGCCCTGCACAGCCACATGAAATCGATAATAAGTTATGATTAGTAACGAATGATACTTGACAGAAGCAATCAAGCTGCGCAGCTACATGAAAGCCATAGCCAACGATATCATCATATACTCCCTGCACAGCACACCTGGAAGCCATAATCAGTCAATATACTATTATACCCGGTAGAGGTATTTCGAAGTATAGTCGACAGTGACGTGAAAGTCATAATAGCCAACGATAGAATCAATAGGAGCCACTCCCACACGCCATATAATAACGCATTATATCGTCAATAAAAACCAACACGCGCCCTGCGCAGCCTCAAAATACCATAGCAAGCGATGACACTTCAAGTGTCATCAATAAACATCACAAGCGACACCGCAAAAAATGCAGATGACCTTGACAGGGCATTTCCAGTGCCGTCAGCTCCTCCCACACGCCCTGCGCAGCTAGATCTACATGAAAGCCATAATAGCCCTAACGATATCATCAATATCAGTCACAAGCGACACCTTCTTTTTGCCTTAGACCAAGTCACAAACGCGTCAGTTCCTGCCAGACGCCCTGCCGTCCACAAATTAATGCCATAATCATCAGCCCGTACTTCGAAGTATAGTCAATGCATATCACATGCACACAAAGTCCATAACAATGCATGGCAAGCAAACCTCAACATTAGGGGCTATGCCTGTACGCGCATGCGGTCAATGCGTGCGCCTCCCACACGCCCTGAACACGCACACACGGAGGCCACCATTCTGAAACAAAAGTCAAAGTATATCATGGTCAATGGAAGTCATGGTCACATGAAATCCGTGATAATGGCAGCAAGTAGTTTTTAAGTGCACACCCCCTGCGCAGCCACACGAGAGCCGTAATCACACACACACACACAAAAAACGCAAGACAGACCACACAAAAGGTTCTCCCAGAAGTATGGAATACCTAGACTCTTTATCAATAAAACCCCGACGTAGTACTAGTGATAGTCATAAATACGTAGTAGTCGCAAAAACTTCGAAGTTATGACAACATCGGCAGCACCAACATTGCTCACCTCCAGTGTGCTGTGATAACTGTACACGTTGCCGCCGTAGGCGAGCTTGCAGGTGTCATCAATTACTTCAAGGGGTACCAAATACTTTTTATGATAATACTTTTGAAGTACTGTAAATGATGGACTTAAGCGAATTGTAATCGTGGTATAAAATACTTCAAAGTAACATTGGCAATGATGGAATTGCGTACCTCCAGTATGCTGTAATAAATGTACACGTTGCCGCCGTAGGCGGGCTTGCAGGTGACCACATCCGGGTCCTTGGCTGGGGGGCCCATCTTGAACCAAAACTGAAAGGTGTTGAAGTGCCAGAAAAAGAATCGAGGCACAAGGAAAGAGTTGAAGTACAGCAGCAGCGGCTGCAGCAGCTCGTGAACCCAAAATGCGCGGTGTTGAAGAATGACAACAGGATGTCAACTCTTTATCTTCAGATCTGTGAACAAGAACAAGAACAAGGACTGGTACCAGAAATGGTAGCTGAAATTGAAGTTGTGGTTGATGCTGCAAGGTGCAGCGAAGGGCGCCATGCAGCAGGAGCAGCAGCAGCGAAGCAGCAGCAGCAGTGGCTGGCCGACATAGCACGTGGCTAACAGCCTCTGTGCCTCACGCGCGTCACCCCCCCCCCCGCGCCCGCTGAGATACTTCAACTACTTGAAGTTTCAACTACTTGAAGTATTCTGCCAAAGTAGAAGTTCATGTACTTGAAGTATGCCATCACCTGTAGCTGGCTTGCCTGCCATTGGCAGCCGTAGCGCGTGTCTAGCCGCAGCGCCTGAGCCTCGCGCACGTCGGGGCCGCTGAAAGAGTCGAACTACTTGAAGTATGCTGCCAAAGGACATAAAGCACTTGAAGTACAAGAGCAGCCTGCTTACCAGCAGCTGGCCACTAGCGCGTGTCTAGCGGCAGCGTCTCCGCGTCCCGGACATTGGGCCGGCTGTAGTAGCTCAACTACTTGAAGTATAGTAGTACGAGCAGTCCAAGTACTTCAAGTACACCATCAGGCGTACCTGAAGTATGCCATCATGTGTGGCTTGCCTGCAGCTGGCCACCGTAGCGCGTGTCTAGCGGCAGCGTCTGAGCCTCGTGCACGTCGGGGCCGCTGAAAGAGTCGAACTACTTGAAGTATGCTGCCAAAGGATTCAAGTACTTGAAGTACGCCATCAGGTGTGTAGCTTGCTTACCTGTAGCTGGTTGCCACACTGCATGTCTAACGGCAGCGTCTGTTTTGGGACCGCTGAAATCTGCACATTACTTGAAGTACTACTGTAGTATATTGCCAAAGAAAGTGCCTAGCTCAACTACTTGAAGTATGCCAGCAGGTGTAATTTCGCTCACCTGCAACTGGCCGCCGTAGCGCGTGTCTAGTGGCAGCGTCTGAGCCTCGCGCACGTCGGGACCGCTGAAGTGGAGCGCCGTCGCGCTGTCCAGCGTCGCCACGCCACACAGGTCGTCCGTTGCCTGCTCAGCAGAATTTGAAGTTGATGTTTAAGTTGAAGTTACAGCAGGGGTGTGCAGCAGGAAGGTGAAGTTTGTGTAGTATTGTTACTTTGTAAATGTTATTCGCCACGCTGTCGCCACACCGCACAGGTCGTCCGACGCCTGCTCAGCAGAAGTTGAAGTTGAATTGCAAATTGAAGTTGCAGTTGCAGTTGCAGCAGCGGTGTGCGGCGGCGACGGGTGACAGCAGCTGCTGCCGCTGGGTGACAGCAGCGGCGGCAGCGGCAGCAGCTGCTGAGGTATTGGTATCAGGCACACACAGTTGCAAGGGGGCACCCGTGGTACCGACTATACCGCGGCACCTATGATCCGGCCTGCGCGCGCGTGTGCCACGCGCCTCTGCCTCACAGCAAGTGACATTGCAGTTGAAGTTGAAGTTTGGCTGCTGCCCGCGCACGGTGTTGCGTGCACAAAAACCGCTCAGCCTTTGGCATCATTTGAATTATAGTAGCAGTACATGCACATGTGCATACCTGGTACACACATTTATTAATAATACCTACATAAATACTACTGTAGTACTACTATGATACTACTAGTACTTCAGGAAGAATGTATTTACCTAGGTATTTGTAAATAGAATGTGAAGTATACGCGTCATGTGTACACTTGACAGCGTGACACCCCGTGACCGACGAAAATAATAGAACATTTTATTCTTGGAAGTTTGAACTAGGCGCTCACACCGTTGATAACGTGCGCCCGCGTGGCGCTGACCACGACGTTGGACGTGCGGTGCATCGCACACTTAAAAAAAAATACATGCACCGGTGCTGTTCAATTGCAAGCATGACGTTGGACGTGCTGTGCATGGCAACTTACAAGACCAAATACTACGTAATAGCTACTTCAAGTACCTTAAGTATAAAATTCAATAAGTTCAATATGGTTGCGAGGCTGGCCATGGCTAAGTTCAAGAAGTACAAACTTCAATAGTTGTATCTGTAACGAATTGCGCTCACCCCATTGATGACGTGCGCCCACGTGGCGCTGACCACGACGTTGGACGTGCTGTGCATGGCACACTTCAAAATCAACATACTTGGGAAGTACTACAACTTCAACGGTTTCATGCAGTCTGTGATGAAGTGCGCTCACCCCATTGGTGATGTGCGCCCACGTTGCGCCAACCATGACGTTGGACGTGCTGTCGGTCGCGTCGCCCCACGCTGCAAAATCAACACCGGTACTTGCGTTTGAAGTACTATGTAGTACTTCAAGAAATCGAAGTATGAACTTCAACGCGCGTTAAATGACGAGTTGCGGTCACCCCATTGGTGACGTGCGCCCACGTTGCGCTGGCCATGACGTTGGACGTGCTGTGCATGGCACGCCTCAAAATCAACATTATTGAAGTACAAACTTCAAACTTAACATATACTGTTGAAGTACAAACTTCAACTTTTTTATGGGTTCCGTGACAAAAAAAAATTGCGCTCACCTCATTGGTGACGTGAGACCACGTTGTACTAACCATGACGTTGGACGTGCTGTGCATGCCACACCTCAATATCAACATACTTCTGAAGTACACTCTTGAAGTACAAACTTCAACACATTTTGTGCATGCTGTGGCGAATGGCGCTCACCCCGTTGGTGACGTGCGCCCACGTGGCGCTGACCATGACGTTGGACGTGCTATCGGTGGTGTTGCGCCACGCTTCAAATGTGTCCTGAAAGGTTGTAGTGCCTGTCAATGGCGCGGGGCGG
>JAULBY010053994.1:0-11367 GCA_032358315.1 Ophiocytium majus
CCCCCCCCCCCCCCCCGCCCCCCCCCCCCCTTGCCAACCCCCCGCTGCACAGCAATAACCCCCCCCCCCCCTTGTGCCCCCTCCAGACGGTGGAGCGGCGCCTGCAGCAGCACCACGTGACCATGGCGCGCACGCTGGCTGAGTTTGAGGGCGTGCCGACCGCCGTGATAGACTCTGCGCGCTGCGACCTGGAGACGTTTGCAGAGGCGTGCGACTTTATTGAGGAGGTGGCGGCTCGCAAACGGGCGGATCTGGGGCCGGCGCGCGCCGCGGCGGAGGCGGCGGCGACAGAGGTGCGCAGGCATGTTTGTGGCGGTAGCAGCACTCCTTGTTGAAGTTGAGAGTTGAAGTTAGTCAGTGCTACTACTGAGGAGGTGGCGGCGCATAAGCGGGCAGATCTGGCGCCGGCGCGTGCTGCGGCGGAGGCAGCAGCAGCAGAGGTGCGCACCCGCAAGCGCCTTTGACGGTAGCACACTTTTGAAGTGGAAGTTGAAATTGTTCAGGTGAAAGTGCGGAACCAGGTGCGCATGGAGGTGACGCTCGCTGCAGCAGAGGCGGCAGCGACAGAGGTGGGCCCGCGCAATGCGCCTGTGGCAGCAGCAGCCACAACACGCCTGCGGCAGTACGCCTTGTGTTTGTTTGGCGTGCCCGTAGCAGCACCTGCTATGCTGTCTGGCGCTGCGTGCAGTGCCTGGTCACGACTTGCGCGCTTCAGGCGCGCACCGCGGGCTGGTGCCGGTTGCGGTGGCGTTGCAACTGCTCCTGCTGCGGCGGCGGCGAAAACTGCTGCTGAGCACTGCCGCTGCATGCTGCCACGTCACTCCTCCACAGGTGGACACGCGCCTGAAGGACGTAGCGGTCGCGTCCGAGAGAGAGGGCACCCTATTGCACGCTGTACGCCGCTGCAACCGCCACGACATGCGCGAGTACCTCCCTGTCTACATCAGCAAGTCACAGGTGCCTCCCCGCCCCCTGCTTGCGTGTCCATGTGCTTGTTTGCCCAAAACCTGTGCAGGCGCTACCTAACTGCTCCCCTGGTTGCTGATGCCTCGGCTGCAGGTGCTGCGGTACTGTTTCCACCAAATCATGCCCTGGCGAGGCGTGCGCAGTGCAGCCTTGGCGGTGCAGCCCCGGCTGACCCCGCCGCTGAAATGAACATGAATAGTGGCACCCCGCGTGCACCGCCCATCGATTATGCAGCGCTTGGACCAAAGCTGGCACTGGCAATACGCATGGATGCTCGGCCTTGCGGCTGCTGCTGCTGCTACTGCTGCTGCTGCTGCTGCTGCGGCTGCTGCCGCCGCTGCTGCTGCCGCCGCTGCTGCTGCTGAGCGCTCTGCTGCTGTGCCACCCGCCGCCCCGCGCGCACCGCCAGGTTGGCTTTGCCAAGAAGGGGCTGGTGCGCGAGCTACAGACCTTTGGTGGGTCTGCAGTTGAGGTGCGGGACGGGTACACGCCGCTGGATGGGCCCGCCGTGGTGCTGGCGCCGTATGCGGAGTCCCCAGAGGTGAGCACCACCAAGGCGCTGCCCGCATGCGCCAGGGCTCGTTTCAGTGCTGCGTGAGCAGAGGCCTGAGCAGTAAGTGGCCTGTAAATACTGGTGTGACACGGCAGTTGTGACGGGCACAAAAGTCGACACCACTGCATGTGACGGTGATGTATGGCTGCCACCAGCAGCTTTTGCAGCTGCGTCGGGAGGCGTGCGCACGGGCCTACACGTGTGCAGCGGCTGTGTGATCTGTGTGCCTGTGTCTTGTTGCTTGTCTACCCTCTGGTGCGCTGAGCTGGGGCAGCCACCGCCATGTGCACCATGTGCCAAAGAATTTGGTGACGAATTGTGGTACGCACTGCCCGAGTATGTGGCCATTTGCCTGTGCGCCGGTGGCTTGTGCTCACATCTACTGAGAGCTTGGCCGCCAGCAGAGACTTCAGCGACTGTGTGAACGCCACAGCAGCTGCCATGGTTTACAAGTTGCCACTGCAGCGCCTCCAAGTGGTCAGCGGCACCAGCCGGCCACAATGCACAACTGCACTTCCCCCAACAGCTGTCACTCCTTTTCCCAGTGCTTTTTACTCTCTTCTGATGCACAGCTTCTGATGCACAGCTTCTGATGCACGGCCATCGCTCCTCTGCACACCGCCCCATGTTGATGCCCCACCCCTGTTTTTTTTCAGGAGTGCACGCGTACACTGGATGGGCTCGTGCAGAGCCTGGTGCTGGCGGGCGTGATAGCGCAGGCCTCTGTGAGGCATGAGCTGCAGGTGCGTGGGGCCGGCTTGCCGCTGAGCTCACGCTCACGACCGTGTGAGAGGAATGTGCCTGGTGGCCACCACACCATGTGTCCCTGCATGTGTGTACACTTCCCTTTGGTATCTGTGTGATGTACACATACAAAACAGCTCTAGAAGCATTCTAGGCGTATACTTCGCAGTAGGTGATTGTGGTTTGACTGGCTTGACCGCACACGCCACCGTGTCCGCCCTCACGCCACCAGCCCTGAACGCACCACCCACCACGCTGCCCCCATAACGACCACCTGTGTGACCACATACATGTGTGCTGCGGCCGCCGTTGCGTGTGCGTGTGTGCGCGCCTGTGCGTGACCGGCGTGTGCAGGATGTGAGGCCTCTGGACCGCATGTCACACCAGGAGGCGCCGCTCGCGCGTCTCGAGCGTGCGGCCATGATACACTTTGGGGTGAGCCGACACAACCTTTTTTTTTCCCACACGGAAGCTTCCTTCTGCCACACAGAAAGTTCCTTCCGCTGCGCACAAGCTCTGTGCGCCGCGCAGAACCTTTTTACTGCCGCCAAGAAGCTTCCTGCTGCGACTCACACTTCCTTCTGCCGCGCAGAAACTTCAACCGCCGCACAGAACCTTCCTACTGCTGCGGAGAACCTTCCTTCTGCCGTGTAGAACCTTCCTTCCGCTATGCAGAACCTTCTTTCCACCCGCAGAAACTTTGTTCTGTCACACAGAATCTCCATCTGCAACAGAGAACCTTCCTGCCGCTGCACAGAACTTTCCTTCCACCACCCAGAACCTTCCTTCCGCCATGAAGAACCTGCCTTCGGCCCTGCAGAACTTTCCTTCAGCAACCGCTGCCGCCGCTCGCGGTCATATCCCCAAGCACCCACTGCTCAGCGCCTGTGTAAACTGTGCCAGACGGTCAAACGCACGGCAGCAGCCGAGCTGTGTGCGCTGGCATTGCTGCTTCTCCCCCCCCCCCCCCCCCCCCCCCCCCCGGGGGGGGGGGCTGTGCCCGTCTGCAACACACCCAGCCACCCCACTGCAAGGTTGCTACCGACTCACCGGAAAGTGTGGCCGCTTGTGTTCCGCCGCTGCCGCATCGGCATCACTGCGCAGGTGCCGAGCCACGGCGTGCACGTCAACTGCTACACGTGCACGCCCGTCAACGGCAGCGGGCGCTGGCGGCCGCGCGCCGTGTGGCTGGGCGTGCGCAGCATGAGCAAGGCCACGTACCCAGGGCTGCTCGACCAGATGGTGAGTGGGTACTTCAAGTTGGAGTTCAAGTTTGTATAAAGTCATAGAGGCACGAGGACTTGAGGTTTGTTACTGATGCGGATCCAGCGATGTCACTAGCGGGCTGGCCCCCACTTGGACAGCCTGGAGGGGGGCGCGCACGTGCCTGTGGCGCTTGCGGGAGTTGGCACTGGTGGTGACCAGAAACTTCAACTTGAAGTTGAACTTCGTAACTGCCGCATGTGCGGCTGTGCGCCACCGGTGGGGCGGCCCCAATGGCAGCCATGAGGGTGGGGGGGGGGCTCCTGTGGGGCGTGCGGCCGAGTGGGTGGGACTTGAACAGCTGTTCTGGTTACTTCAACTTTTATATGAAGTTGGGACTGCTACGCCATCTGCTCTATTTTGAAGTTGTACTTGAAGTCTGGCACTGCGGCGGGGCCTGGCCGTGCGCGCCACACGGGCGGGGTGGCTCTGCTGACCCACCTGAATAAGGGGCGGGAGCACCCGTTCCTGTAGCAAGCCAGCGGGAGCGGACGCGCTGCAGCGCTACCTGTGCACGCAGCTGCAGGCAGTGCCAGGCTGAACGCACGTCACATCTGTCACCGTGGGCTTGGCCGCTGAGCACCGCTGGCTTAGAAAAAAGTGCGCTCTGGTGAGCGCCACCAGGTCCGCTGTGTGGCAGCGTGCATGCGGGACTGCACTGTGCTGCGGCGCACGGTCCCCGGCATTGATGGTGCGCGATGCTGCATTCAATTCCACAGCTGTGCTGGTATCAGTGGCTAGTGTTTTGCCGGCTGAGCAGTATTTCATTCGGGACGACCTCAGTGCACCACAGCAGCTAGCGTCACTCACAGGCGACGGCACACCTTGTGCACTTGTGACCGCCTGTGTTTTGCCCTTTTGCGCGCTCGCAGGCTGCTGGCGGCGTGAGCTCTGGCGTCTCACTGGCGGACAACGTTGTGCGCGAGTGCATGGAGGAAGCCAGCGTGCCCATGTCCCTCGCCAAGCGCATACTGCCTGCGGGGCAGGTCAGGTGAGAAGGCTGAGCACTGCCGGCAGCGCTGCTGAGCACCGCTGCCGCTGCGCTGCTACCGCCGCGGCTGGAGCTACGGCCATCAGTGCCGACGCTGCCTCGCTGCAGCCTGGGCTTGTAATACCAGGTCACGTGGCTGTGCTGGAGCGTTCGCAACTTGCCCAGCCTAACATTATATAGAGTACTGCATACCTCTATGTGGCTGACAACCAACTTCAACTCGCCAACTTCATCGTTGTCAGATGCTGTATTGCCACGCAGGCACGCCTTGAGGCAGCACCACCACGCGCCACACACCTGCCCTGCAAAGTGGAAGCAGCAGAAGCCTGTGTTGCCGACGCAGGGGTGGTGCTGCAGATTCTCTGCTCAGCCTTTTCTGCTCGCCTGCACCCGAGCTTTTCCCTCCGGATCTTATGACGACTGTCAGCTCCTTTTCTCTGGTCACCTCCCCCCCACACGCCCACATTCACTCTCTCTGCATACCCATGAGTTCCACCAGTGACACGCTCTGCCCACTAAGTAAGTCTTACACGTTATCTTTGGCACATTGCCTGAAACACCCACACATGCGCCGGCTCCCGCTTTGGCTCCCCGCAGCTACCGCTACTCGACACGCAAGGGGCTGTCAACCAAAATTCTGACGGTGTTTGACCTGGAGGTGCCCGATGACTTTGTGCCGTTCAATGGCGACGGCGAGGTGGAGGAGTTCCGCCTGGTGCCCGTGCAAGAGGCGCTCGACAGCATCAGGTGCGTGGTAGAACTTGAAGTTATGTGTGACAGTTGAAGTTGGACAGTGCGTGGTAGAACTTGAAGTTATGTGTGACACCTGAAGTTGAACTCAATGGCGACGGCGAGGTGGAGGAGTTCCGCCTGGTGCCCGTGCACGAGGCGCTCGACAGCATCAGGTGCGTGGTGGAACTTGAAGTCATGTGTGACAGTTGAAGTTGGACAGTGCGTGGTGGAACTGGAAGTTATGTGTGACAGTTGAAGTTGGACTGAGTGCTGGCTGCTCTTGTCAAGGCGGACACGTGTGCGCGC
This sequence comes from Ophiocytium majus, assembly GCA_032358315.1. NCBI lineage: Eukaryota > Xanthophyceae > Mischococcales > Ophiocytiaceae > Ophiocytium > Ophiocytium majus. The sequence goes on from JAULBY010053994.1 coordinate 5,556, forward strand.
GCATGGCTGCGGCGGCAGCAGCAGCCTGTGCGTGTGAGCACCACATTGGTGACAGCTGTTTCATATTGCCCACAGATCATGGCAACGAAAAGGCAGTTGTGTGCGGCGCTGTGGCAGCTTTCCATGCCACACTTGCAGTACCCAAGAGTCACTGAGAGACAGTGTCATTCCATGCTCCCCCCCCCCCCTCAGGACCTCCTTACACCTGTGGAAGCCTAACTGCGCGCTCGTCATGGTGGACTTTGCAGTGCGCCACGGCTTCATCCCTCCCGATGACCCAGACTACCTCGAGATCTGCCAAGGCCTGCGCGCCGGCTGCGCGCCGCGCCAGTGAACAAGAAGACCCCCCCCACTGCTGCGCTACACGAGCGCCAGCTACCAGCGCACCCGCCATTTGCAAGCAGTACGCAGGAGGACTGTTCCTCCTGCTGCGGAACAGTCAGTTTCTACCTCAGAAAAGCGCCCGTCATGCGCTTCCTGCGCGGCCGCGGCGCCCTTGTTTGCCCGCCGGCGTGAGCCCCCCCTCTCACACAGCAGAGCCTGTTTGTACCCTGTGCAAACACCTGCTGTGCCACAGCGTGCCGCGCTGCCACACCCACCCTCCCGTGCAGAACTTTCCTCAGGTACCATTCTTGTCCCTGAGGAACTGTCCTAGGAAACCGGCACGCCGGCTACCTTGCACGCGCGCCCAACGAAGCCCCAGCTGCTGATGATGTGCGCGTGTGATGTTTATACCCTGGTTGAAATTGGAGTAGCTAGCCCAGCCCCCGCTGCAGCATGAGGGGCACTCCGAGGTCGACGTTTTATGAGTGAGTCGTTCGCAGAATGTGTGTGTGTTGGTGGCTGGCGCCTGCGGAGCGACTGGAAACAAGAGCAGGCGCCGGCAGTAGAGCATGCTGCAGTAGTACTACCACGTGGTACTATACCGTCTGCGTTCGCACCCCTGCCCCGCATTGAACCTTAGGTAAGCCAAGGTCAACATGGCAGTGCGCAGCAGCAGCGTGTGGCTGCCGCCACTGGGCATGCACGCGCCAGAGCTCGCTGACATGCAGCCACCCCCCCGTGTGCCCTTCCTCTCTATCACCCCCACCCCCCTTCGAAAACCAGAAAAAGCGGCCTTGTACAAGATTTGTGAGCTGTATTGGGCGCACACACCTATATGGCGCTGTGCTTAACTTCAAGAATAACTTGAAGTTGTTGGCATTGCGCACCCACACTGCGACCACCGCCAGTAACTGCGCCCCCTGCGGGTGCTCGTGTATTCAGTAGCTTTTAGTCATTTCATGTGTGTCATAAGCCCCATACACTGGTTTCCCCACCACTCAACTCTCTGGCAAGCACGAGCATGCCTGAACTGCTGCTGCTGCTGCTTTGCTGCTGCTGCTGCTGCACACACAAGACATCTATGCTACGCGGAGTGTTCATTAGTACCTTAGTAGCTAGGCTTACAATACTACAGTGCACAGTGCTGAGCATGGCCAGCTGGTTAGCTAGCAGTAGGGAATAGCATGTTTTGTCACATTTCTTCCAGTCACGTGCACGCCATGAGCACAGGGGTTTGCGAAGCAGAGTTCAATAACAGTACCTCAAGTAGTGCTGAGAGTGGCATCAACATGCTTCACTCACATGAGACTGCATAGTGCTGAGCATTGCCTTCTTGTTGGCTAGCAACAGGAACAGTATGTTTGGGCACGTTTGTTTTGGCCTCGTTTACGTGATGTGCACAGAGTTGTCCGCGCCCTAAGCAAAGTAAAATGCAAGTGCAGTACCTTAGTACCTCTACTACAGTAGTATTAACTTCCGCTTAGGGCGCGGAAAGCCCTTTGCACACTGTGCGTGACTTGAAAAAGTATCAGACAGGCAGCGAAAAAGCTGGCAATGCTCAGCACTGCATATTCTAGGGGAAGCATAGCATTAGTACTAGTACCCTGGTGTATGGGGGGAGCATGGTGTACCAGGAGCTGGGTGGGGATGGGAGCAGGTCCCCTGGGACATGGGGCTGTAATTCATTAGAGTAGTGCTCTGGCAACATGCCAGACCTCCCTTAGTGTACGCAATCCTGAGCATTGCCAGCTCTTTCGCTACACCTGTCTGATCCCTTTTTCTGGTCACGCGCACCGTGTGCACAGGGCTTTCCGCGCCCTAAGCGGAGTTTAATAAAAGTACTAGTAGTACCAGGCCGCAATGCCCGGACCTGCTTTACCCAGGAGTTTGTACTCTTATTAAACTCCGCTTAGGGCGAGGAAAGCCCTGTGCACACGGTGCGTGTGACCAGAAAATCAGACAGGTAGCGGAAAAACTGGGAATGCTCAGTACTGTAAGGGAAGCCTGACATGTTGCCAGAGCACCACTCTAACTGAGTTTGTACCCAATGCTTGCTAGTGCCAGCATGCACATGGACGTTCATGAGCATGCATACGTGGCTGGCGGCGGGGGGGGGTTCCTAGGGCCGTGTCGGCACACGTTTGGGCTGAGAAGAATTCAGCTCGGGAGGCAGGCCACATTAAAGGTGTACTTCAATGAACGTGCTGTACTTGCGCTAAAATCCGCGTTAGGGCGCGGAAAGCCCTGTGCACATGGTGTGTGTGTGACCGGGAAAAGCATGATGAAACATGCTACTGCTAGCGAACAAAATGGCAATGCTCAGCACTGCGCACAAGCGCTGTACATGTGGTCATGTTTTTTTTTTGGTGCCAGCCACACCAACCGTGCGCACAGGGCTTCCGCGCCGCAAGCGGAATTCCACAGGTAGACACTATACTTTATATGTGCACCTACAAGTGCCTGCAAGCACATCATGGTATGATGCACAAAAAGTAAATGGTATCATGCAGCACATACTTGCACAAAGTATGTGTACGCAAAAGTCAACGACTGCAGGGGTCTGCATATGCTGGCATACGTGCAACACAAGATTTGCTTGCCCCGCAGCAGTACCCGCCCCAAAGCCCACCACACCAGAGGGGACCAGGTGTGCTGCACTTCGCACGCATGCACACAATGCACGCACTGTCCGGCGTGCACAGCGTGCGGCCACTGCGCCCGGACATTGTGCTTGACGTGTGCCCCACGCGTGATCGCCCCCTGCTGTCACGCTTATAATCATAGTTTTCTGCAGTAGTGGGCGTGCAAGAGCCCATGCCATGCATGCCAGTGTGCCCGAGGCGATACGCCCGAGAGCATATTCAAAATACTGAAATACTTGGAAGTACGTGAGCTCCCAAGTATTATACAATCAGAAAAGAACTGCTGCTAGAAGGTAGGCCTGAGCCGCTGGCAGTCATATTTAGTACAACAGCATGGTGGAAGTCGTGCTGACTCAAGGGGCAAATGCCGGCCATTGCCTCTGTGCAACAGCCACCTACGGCTGGCAACTGAGGTGTCAATACTTTGGTTGGGCATGTTATGGTACACGTCATGTGCACCAGAATGGGCGCGTAAACAAACACTTCGCATCTTGGGTGCCTGTGCACACAAGGCTTAAACTACTTACAAAGTATGTTAACCTCAGCGCAGTCCGCGGACAGCCCTGTGCACATGGCGTGCGTGTGACTGGAAAAGCATGATCAGCAGACATGTTGTCCCCTGTTGCTAGCTAAATGATGGCGATGCTCAGCACTGCGCACACTCTCATGTGAGACCTTTGAAGTACTTATAAACTCCGCCAAGTACTTGTTTGGGGGCACATCATGCGCACCTGTGTGCGTGCGGGCGGGCGCACATGCGCGCACGCAAGCGCACGGGCACGGAGCACCATCTGCTGCCACACTTTGAATTTTTGGGATACTACTGGTAGTACAATTAAAGGGTTAAATTCCCTGCTGGCTTCGACTGATGCTGGTCATCGCCTGCACGAGCTACAAATGAAAATGTGACCGGTCTACATGCATGGTCCCACGCTACTGCTGCTACTACTACGCCTAACTGGGTCATTTCGCGTGCACCCGCTGGCTCGCAATTCACCAGCAGCATTGTCATGAGGGGTGCAGCCTGGCTGTACATTGTGGCACAACCTTCGCCTGTACGCATACACTGTTACACCACCGCCTGGCCTCACCGCACAACCGCCATGCAGCTGCAGGGCTGTGGGCCTCTGCGGCTCAGGCTTGTCGCTGCTCGCTGCGTGGCGCAACTGCCTGCCCCACGCACCTAGTGGAGCATGGCCATCACTGCCGCAGCAGCAGGTCGGACACCATACCCAACCACAGCACCCTCGCCAACTCGAACCCCAGGCAGCTGCAGCAGCGCAGCAGGACAGAAATTGTGCAGCTGTTCGCAGGTGTGTCGCCAGCATGGCGCCGCTGGGTCCAATCAAGGCGAGACAAGCGCACCACCGCACTGTCCGCCAGCTCCTACGCCGCCCCTTCGCTGCTGAACAAGTGGCCTGCTGCGCTCTGGACGGCGGCTGCAACGTCGTTGGCGCACCACGCCAACAGGAAACCAGCAGCAATATCGCCCCACACTGCAACGCCACTGGATTGCGCACGCAACTCTTGTTTCGAGCGCCACACAAGCGGTATGTGGCGACACCGCACGGAATGTCCTTTCGCCTGGTGCGCACACGGCCGGGGGGGCTGCAAGCGGTGGCGTGGGCTGGTGCGCGCAGGCCTGGACAGTCCGACAGTGCCGTGCCGGCGCACCAAAAAAAATATGTTTCGACCCGAGAACACACTGCTCCGGACGGTGCACGCGCGTGCACCAAATTTAAACTGATCACCGGTCCTGCAGCAGCAGATGCTGCTGCGCAGCTGCGCATCGACGCTCTTGGCTAGACCCGAACTCGCAAGAAAGCGCGTAGCGCATGGCGCCAGCGCCGAAGCAGCGCGCGCGGCGAGCGTGGTAGCATAAGCGGCAGCGAGGGCGCTACCTTCCACACACAGCTCGCGCGCACGCTCACAACGACACAGCAGCGATGAAAGGCTTCAAAACGACAGCAGCGGTAGCGGCGGCAGCAGCGCTGCTCACGCTGCCAATGACGACGAGCGCCTTCGCCGTCGCGCCGTGGCGCAGCCGCGGAGCCGGGGCGGTGACAGCGGCGCGCACGCATCGCCAGCACCTGCTTCCCTACAGCAGCCCCACGGCGCCCAACTACTACGTGGCCACCGCGCCGGCAGTGAGCGCTGGCACCAGGCGGCGGCGCAGCAAGCCGCAGCAGCAGGTGGAGCTGCTCGACTTTGCGAGCTGGTACCTCGACAAGCTGGAGCGCCACGCTCTGCCTACCAAGGCCGTCACCAGCGCGCTGTGCGGTGGAGCAGGAGACATTATAAGCCAGGCGCTGGCTATGGGAGGGCTGTTCTCCATGGGTGCTCTGGATGTGCGCCGATTGAGCCTCTACATGTTGTTGGCGGGCCTATATGTGAGTGACCGGGTGGGTCTATAAGCACGTGCTCGGCGGGCCTTGCAGCAGCAGGCATGCCGCGCGCGTTGGTACTGGCTTTTACGGCGAGTCTTGTGTAGTCGCGCGATCGTGTAGGCAGAGGACCGCGCTCGTGTGCAGTGTGCGCGTGCTCGTTCTAGCGTGGCGCAGGTCACTCGGTACTAACAAACCCCTGCTGCAACTTGACGTTATTGTGCCTCACAGAGCGCTCCGCTGGTGCACAAGCTGTTCCAGACGCTGGACGACGTGACTGGTTCTGCTGCGCGCGAGGTGAGCAACTCAGGCGGTGTGCTCGCGTGGCTGACATGGCCGCGGCCACTGCACGCGTTTGCACAGTCGGCCACACTGGCTGCCGCGTGGCGGACAGCGCTTCGGGCACCTGGAAGGCGCACGGCTTCGGCCTGCATGTGCTGGGCATCGCGCCCCTGGACAACC
>JAULBY010054005.1:0-11367 GCA_032358315.1 Ophiocytium majus
CAGACTGGGGCTGCCGGCAGCGCTTGCAGCGGCCACCGGGCGGTTGGCGCTCCAAGTCCATATGGCGGCGCACGGTCAGTTGAAGTTAAATGAAGTTACGGTCAGGGACCAAACTGTGCTGAGCACAGCTGCCTCGAGGGGTGCACGGAGACCAAGCTTTTTTTAAAAGCACATCACCTCCCACGCCGGATCGCCTACCAGTACCGCCAGGGGGGAGCAGGAACGAAAGGAAGGAGCACAGCTGCCGCTGACGCAGTGCTGAAGAACGCAACAAAAACAGTTGAAAAGCTGCTCAGCAGCGCAGCAGAGAGTGCTCAGCGCAACAACAGAGTGAAACGTCCAAACCAGGAACCACATGATTCCATAATCTCTTTCATCAGAGGAACAGTCTGGAGCTGGAGGCTGATCACATCAGCGACACCTATAGCGACACCAGCACACCAGGGCAGCAGCAGGGGGCAACAGCGTCGCCCGCAGGAGAGCGGGAGAGGGGAGGAGGGCGTGCCTGGCGCCGGTGCTTGCGGAGCCGCTGCAGCCATGCAGTACGCCAATCCCTTTGGGCAGCAGCCCTTCGGGCAGCAGCAGGTTCCGCAGCAGCAGCAGTACCAGCAGCAGCAGTACCAAACGTGAGTGCCCGAGCGCGCGCTGGGAAAAGAGAGAGCAGCAGGAAATCCCAGTCGCTGCGCGGGCGTCGCAGGAGCATCAGTGCTTCCCGTGCAGTGCGGTGACCGAGAAGATCCGCCTGCATGCCTGTGCCGCTGCACGCGGTTGCTAGCTGTGCACGTTTCACTCGGGGCTGTTTTTTTGTGCCGCACTCAGCGGACGCTGGGTTTTTACAATGCTGCAGCATTACCTGGCAGCAGCTGGCTGGCAGCAGCAGCGCCTTGTGCCATTAAGCAGCAGCGACGACCTCCGCACTGGCAAGTTTCCAGGTGCTCCGAATGCGCCTCCTAGCATAACATTGTGTCTGTCCAACAGCAAGCAGGCAGCCCGGATGACGCACTCCGCCGTCCGGCCGTCGGTGCCCGCTCTGCCTGCCTCCGTGCCGCAGCGCGCCGGGAAACCGCCGCGGCAGCGATGGGATGGGGCTGGAGCAGCTAGACGCATTTGCTACCCATGGCTTCAAGACCGCTGCTCCAGCGGGGGGGGGGGCGGGGGCGGGGGGGGGCGCGGCCTCGGCCCAGCCCGCCTACTCCAACGTGCCGCTGAGCAAAATACCCACTAAAGGCGAGTGCACACGCTGATTGTTGGAGTATTGATGGCGCCGGTGATGGTGCCTGCTGAAAGGCATATTTGTCCTTGCAGCGCGCCCCATGTACAGTGCACTCGCGATTTAGTGCGATTTGATTTAGTGCGGTATGCAGTTTAGCGCGGGGTCCAGAGACCTGTCACAGACAACATGTTTCTGTATATGACAATACACAACGCCCTATATGATCAAGTGCAGGTCTGGCTTAAGTGTGGGGGTCTAGGGGGGTGACACTACCCCGCACTAAATCACGAGTGCGCTGTACCACTTTTTGTGCATCTTACTTCTGGTTGTGCCAGCGTGCCCACTGAAGTGCATGTTTTCTTTGTAGGTTTTCAACACCCTTGGTTGCCGGCGCGTGGCAGCCCATGCCGGCCATATTATACCCCCTGCATCATCTAGTTAACCATAGTTCAACATAATCATCGCACGGATAAGTATAGGAAGGCATGTGGGCGCAAAGTACGCCCCGCTGGCCTTGCTGAGCTTATTGAATTTATCAGGCGCATTGCTGCACGAGGCGCTTGCTCACCGGCTCGGCTGCTAAGCACAACTTTGCGCAAAGCGCGTGGAGCACGCGTGTTGCACCAATGCATGTGTGTCCCCTCCCGGTGCGTGCCCCTTGCCTCGGCAAGCCGGCGGGTCAAGGTGTAGCTGCCAGCCGATGCTCAGCAGCATGCACATCCCTTTTTCCATCTTGTAGCTGCAGTTTAACAGCACTCATGTGTGCGCCTGACGATTGTGTAGCCGCCAGCGTTGCACCCCCCCTCCTCCAATCCATGTGATAGCTAGTCTTTAACTGGACTCATGTGTGCACCTGAGCTGCGCGCACTGGCGCGGGGCGCGCGCTGTGCTCAGCAGCAGTAGGCGCCACATAGCCCCTACACCATGTTATAATACTGAGCTGCTGCAGTTTGACATGACACATGTGCGCGCCTGACTTGAAATGTGGCGTGTGCTCAGCAGCAGCAGCGGCGCCGCAGGACCCCTTCTCGAACCTATACTCTATACTTCAAAAGTACGATGTTGTTACTGCTGCACTTTGACATGAATCATGTGCGCGCCTGACTTGAAATGGCATGTGCTCAGCAGCAGCGGCGGCGCCGCAGGACCCCTTCTCGAACCCAGTGATGCAGCCGCCGCCGGTGGCCATGGCGGCGGTGCCAGCGGGCATGTACGCGACCGCCATGCCCATGGGAATGGTGAGTGTGCATGGGCGCGACTGCCAATGCCATGCCCTTCCATACATGCGTACATGCCGCCATGCCAATGGGAATGGTGAGTGTGCATGTGCGCGACTGCCATGCCACTGGGAATGCCATGCCCTTCCATACATGCGTACATGCCGCCACGCCCATGGGAATGGTGAGTGTGCATGTGCGCGGCTGCCATGCCCCTGGGAATGCCATCCATGCCCTTCCATACATGCGTACATGCCGCCAAGCCCATGGGGAATAATATATATTTTTAAATATGTGACTGTCATGCCATTGGGAATGTCATGCCTTCCATACATGTGCACATGCCGCCATGCCCATGGGAATGGTCCAACAAAGCTCCATAACTTGCTCCAATATTGTGCCGAGCATGCAAGAGCACCAAGTACAGAAGACATGGTGAGAGACAACCGTCTCACCTACACGCATTCTTGATGTACTACTAGTAGTATTTGCTTGAAGTTTACTTGCTGCTAGTAATATCATGGTGCGTGGGTGTTGACTGGCCTCACACTTGGTGCCATCGCCACCAACTCGCAGATGCCAACCATGCCTCTGGCCATGCATACCTACGCCAGTACTAGACTATATATATACTTCTGTGTTTCATTATAGTACAGCATACCACATTGTATGTAGTATACCGGTACCACAATAATATTGGCACCCAGTGGCCGTGCTGGCATACATGATATGGGCTCTTGCACGCCCACAAGTGCAAATAAATAAAACTGCAACAATACTTCGACATATGTTACAAATGTATTTATACTTTGACTTGAGATACTATGGTGTGTACATGGTCGTTGACTCCTCACGCGGGCTGTCCCCGCCACCCACCATGCAGATGCCCACCATGCCCCTGGCCATGCATCCCTACGCGACCATGGGCGCCCCCCCCGGAGGCATGATGATGCCGCAGCACCCCTACGCCACCGCCGCTCCCAACATGGGCGGCATCACCGCAGGTTGGTGAATTCATGCATGAACACGTGTCGGCAGTGTACATGTGCATGTGTTCATGCGGCAGGAGCAGCCCCTCTACGCCACCGGTGCACTGCCGCCCCCAACATGGGCGGCATCACCGCAGGTGGGTGGCGTTCATGCGTGAACACGCGGCGGCGGTGTACATGCGTGTTTATGTGTTCATGCGGTAGCAGTGTACGTGTGTACATGCGCCAGCACCCCTATGCCATGGGCGGCATCACCCATGCCATGCCATGGGCGGCATGAGGGACAATATACTTCCTAGCACCGGTACAATTTCAATAGTAAACATAAAATGTACTACTGAAATATGCTATATATATGTACATATACATGCAATAACAGGAGTTCATGTGCGCGCACCGCAGACATGGTCGGCATGACCCTTGCCAACCCCTTCGACCTCCCAGCGACGGGGCCAAGTGCATAACATGTACCGGTATGCTACATGTACACACACATACACACAATGACAGCAGTTCATGTGCGCACCGCAGGCATGGGCGGCATGACCCTTGCCAACCCCTTCCACCTGCCAGCACCCCCCCCGGCCATGCTCTGATATAACATGATGAAAAAACATGACATGTATTCCAGATGCCATGTATTACTGCATATGCACCAAATAACAGCAGCTCATGTGCGCGCTCCGCAGGCATGGGCGGCATGACCCTCGCCAACCCCTTCGACCTGCCAGCAGCGGGCCCGGGCCCGGGCATGGCCAGAGATCCCTTCTCCACAGCGCCGCCCCCCGCTCCCAGTGCCCTGGCTCCCGGTGCTCCACCCATGGCGGCTGCAGGGGCATGGGACCCCTTTGGAGGGGCGCCGGCGGCGCCAGGGGGGGGACAGTATCGGACTGCGCCGGCGCCAGCTCAGCAGCAGCAGCAGCACCAGCAGCCGGTTAGTACTTTTCATGCGGTACCAAGTACTTGTTAATACTGGGATAGTTGGTGTTTCCGCACCATGCCTGTGCCGGCGCAGCACCAGCAGTAGCAGCCGGTTAGTACTTTTGGGAGGTGTCAAGTACTTAATTGTACATCTTGAAGTATTGAAGTAGGTGTATGAAGTACATTGTTGTCGCTCAGTTGGCCATGTCAAGTGGTTTGAGGGGGCATGGGACCCATTTGGAGGGGCGCCGGCGGCGCCGGGCGGGGGGCAGTTCAGGACTGCGCCTGCGCCGGCTCAGCAGCAGCAGCAGCAGCCGGTTAGTGCTTTTTTGGAGGGCCAAGTACTGATTAATATGTACTGCCGGTACGAAGTAATACTACGTAGCACTTCGAAGTACTACTGAAAGTACACTTTTGAATGCACTTCACGAAGTACAGTTTTACTATTTTTACACGCTCAGTTGACTCCTTCACCTTTGAATCTATTATCATGTTACTATTGTCACTCGCTCAGTTGGCTCTTTCGAGTGCTTCGAAGTGGCACTTGGCAGTGCAAGCGAGACATATTTGGAGGGGCGCCGGCGGCGCCAGGGGGGTGGCAGTACCGGACCGCGCCTGCGCCGGCTCAGCAGCAGCAGCAGCAGCAGCCATTTACAATAAGTAAAAAGGAAAAAAAATGTGGTAACAAGTAGTTCAGAAGTACGCATTTATAAGTACGTACGCCGGGCTGGGCGCTCTGGTGCCATGCGGTGCTGGTAGCACCGTGCCTGCGCCGGCGCAGCACCAGCAGCAACAGCAGCAGCAGGTCAGTTCCTTCTAGTGTGGTCAAGTATTTGTACATACATGAATACTTACGAAGTACATACTACTGCTGTAGTATAATTTTAATGTATAAACCTTCCAGTCAGTGCCTGGCATGTGGTTTGAAACTCACTACCGCGATGCGAAACTGCCTCACCTCGCCGGCGCCGGCGCAGCACCAGCAGCCGCAGCCGCGGCCGCCTACTTGTGAACTGTTACTACTTAAGTAGTACTTTTCATGCGGTACCAAGTGTACTTGATTAAACTTGTTGAAGTAAGTGCATGAACGATCACATACTTTTGTCGCCCAGTTGGCTGTTTCAAGTGGTTTGAGGTGTCACTAGGCAGTGCAAGTGGGACCCACGTGGCGGGGCGCCGGCAGCACTGGGGGAGGGGGCTGATTCCACACCACGCCTGTGCCGGCGCAGCACCATCGGCAGCAGCAGCAGCAGCCAATAAGTACTTTTCGGGAGGTGTCAAATACATGTACTTCTACTGAAAAATATGGAAACTCATCCAGGAGCGATAATCTCTAGGTCTCCCCACCGGCAGGGGCCGTCACCGTGGGCGGACCCGTGCAAGGAGGGGGTGAACAAAGCAAAGATAAGTGCATACAGTACATTAGCGTACCCTGTCAGTGCCACATACCCCACCCTGAGTTGCAAGTGCGCTGCACACACGTGAATGAGTGATGGTTCACAGCGTATGAATTATGTATACATTACATGTCCTGTTTCATTATACGCCGTTCACACGGTATATCACATGTTCGGGCGTCCAAACACGCCGTTTGTCGTGCAAGGTACTTCAACTACGGTACGTTATCACCCTGACCCGCCGCTGCATTTATCGCGTTTTTTGCGCGCACAAGTGCGCCATTTTTTTTGTACTTTTTCTGAAGCATAATGTATGAAGTACTCTCTACACAATGACCCATCACTGCGTACACCGGTTTTGTCCACATGTGCGTGCAGGCGGCGGGAGCCTGGACTATGCCGCATATCACCTTTTTGCGCACACAAGTACGCCATGTTTTGTACTTCTTGTATGAAGATAGTGTAGTGAACTACTCTATACACGCTGACCCATCACTGCGTATATGTATTTATACACCCATATGTGTATGCAGGCGGCGGGGGCGTGGGACCCGTTCAGCGGCGGAGCGCAGCAGCCCGCGGCCGCGGCGCCGCAGCAGGCGCAGCAGCAGGGGCAGGTGCGTGTGTGCACTTTTACTGCCACTAGTCGTGGTATCAGCATGTGCTCAGCATACTTGTATGTATACTTCAGTGAGTATGTAAATACATGTGCCGGTATGTAAGTCTACAATACGTCATGTATGTGGACATGCATGCGTGTGCCGCAGGCGCAGCTGCAGGGGCAGGTGCGTTTTTACTTCTTCTGCTACTAGACTCTAGTAGTAGTGTCAACATGTACTTGAGCATACTTGCATGTATGTGACAACACATGCACCGGCATGTGCGCGTGATATATACAGGTGTATGAATTCTAGAAAGGCGCGTGGGGACTGGTGTGTCTGGTGCTGCCCTGAGAACCTGCGCAAGCCCCCGCAGTCTGCTGTTGGGTGTGGGGGGGCATGCAGGTGGCAGCAAGAACCGCGTGCGTTCGCACGCTGCCGCACGGTGCTGGACGGCAGCAAGTGGATGAATTCATGCACGAGCATGATTATTTCATGAAAACGTTGCACAGGCAGCGGAGGTGTCGCCACGGTGCTGCACGGCAGCCAGTGGATGAGTCATATGCTTGAGCCTCGTATGTGTACTAATACAGTGCAACGCTACATGTGTTTCGGACCTGCACACTTCACGGCTGAGTGTGACGTGGCGTGCGGGCGGCAGCGAGAACCGCATGCGTTCACGCGCTGCCGCGCGGTGCTGGATGGCAGCAAGTGGATGAACTGATGCATGAACATGATTAATTCATGATCACATACACGGGTGGCGGAGGTGCCGCCTGTTCAGCTCTGAGCTCAATGTACTGCCGCCTTGCTATGCTGGACCGAGCTGAATAGATGAATTCGCTCATAGCTTGCGGTGACTTCATGTATGTAATTGATGAACTCATGCACAACAGAGTTGAATGAATCAATTGGTACATGAGTAAATCATGAATGTGATTGATTCATGTGTGGACATGGTGAACTCATGCATGAATGTGCAGAAGGGCGATGGCGGCTGGGGCGACCTCACGGACTCAGACATCTGGGGCGACCAGAAGGCAGACCCCAAGAGCACTCCCAAGAGCCCCACCTCTGACGACGAGGTGAGCAATGTATATATACATATACCACCTTTCAACTATCGTGTACTTCAGAAGTATTGCAAAACCACATGAGAAGCACCTTGTTGAAGTCTACATGTACACATGCAGACATGTGTGCCGGTGTACATGTATGTACTTCTTGAAGTACTTCATCTTGAAGTATATAGGAAGCGGACCCCAAGAGCACTCTCAAGAGCCCCACCTCTGACAATGAGGTGAGCAATGTATATACTTCGAAGCACTAGTAGTATACAGTAAAACCACATAAAAAGCACCTTCTGGAAGTCTACTGTGGGGCCGGAAGGCAGACCCCCCAAGAGCACTCCGAAGATTCCCACCTCTGACGATGAGGTGAGCGATGTACTTCTAGAAGCATATACTAGTGTAGTATACAGTATAACCACTTGAAAAGCACCTTGTGGAAGTCTATAAAATGTATAGCATGATATGCACATTGGGGGGGCCAGAAGGCAGACCATAAGAGCACACTTGAGAGTCCCAACTCTGAGTACAGTAGCATGACCACATGAAAAGCACCTTGTGGAACTATATATTTTGTGTGGTATAGTATGCACATTTACGAGTTTTGTCTGGTCACAGAAACTGAGGTGGGCTGACATGTTGCATGGCTACGCTACAGCGCTGTTATGCTAGTATGCACTTGTAGTAGTAGCATGTGGTTGTGCATAAATATATCATATACTTCGTAGTAGATGTGCTCACAAGTGCATTGCACTGCTGATGGTAACAAGGCGGCCCAAGAGCACCCGCAACAGACCACTTACAGACGATGATGCTGCAAGCCATATGTATGTACTTCCGAAGTATATACTAGAAGTATCTGGCATACCCACATGAAAACCATTGTATACTGGAAACATGTGCGCAGGAATGGTCTGACAATGAGGAAGGCGCCCCCAGCCCCAGCTTTATAATAACATAATCAGAACAGAGTATCATGTGCGCAAACTCTTTGCACCTGTACAACTCTGTCCATGCTATGTGTGTGCAGGCGGAGTGGTCGGATGACGAGGACGTCTCATTTCTAGATGCTACGTAGTACTTCATATATACTTCTGAAGTATATGGCGCCCGAACAGACACTCATGTGCGCAAACCCTGCATGTATAACATGTAACGTCTATTCTATGACAACTATGTGCGCAGGCGGAATGGTCAGATGATGAGGATGGCGCCGCCAGCGCGAGCGAGACCACGGCCAGCAGGAGCCCGGGAGCGAGCCCGCCCCGCGGGCGCAAGCAGGTGGATGCGGACTATGAGCTGGCGGTCAAGCTGCAGAAGGAGGAAGAGGCGCGCGCCAACGGCAGGGCCGCCAGCACGTGAGACATTGACACAAGTGCATGCGTATATGTTGGGGGTATTGTTTGCGCACGTGAAATACAATGAAGTACAGCAATACTGCTACAAGCAGGGGGATGCGGATTTGTTCATACTGTGGGCAAGCTGCAGATGGAGAGGCGCGCGCCAACGGCAGGGCCACGAGCATGTGAGGGCTTAAGTACTTCAGTGTATGTTTATGTGTATGTGTTGGAGTGTTTGCGCACTTCTTTCCAAGTATATCGTTACTACTACAGGCAGGTGCATGCGGACACCGGCCGCCAGCACGTGAGGGCGTTGGTACATGCGTGTGTAAGTGCATGTGGGCATTGCTTGCGCACATGTGTATTCTTCCTACCATAATGTGAGGTCCTGTGTCTCCATGTGTGTATACTTCTGCACTTCAAGGTATATATTTTGGGATAGACATGTACCCTTTGCGTGTGTGTGTGTGTGTGTGTGCGCACACTAGATCAGGTGCTGTCGCGATGCTGCTATTGTCAGGGTGTACTACCAGGGCAGCTCTCGCCCATGCACCCGCTGACTGCATCCCCCCTGCTGCTGCCGCCGCTTCTTCTTCTTCTGCTGGTGCCGCTGCTGCTGCCGCCCCCACTGCTGCTGCCACCGCCGCTGCTGCTGCTGCCGCCGCCACCGCTGCTGCCGCCTGCGTCACCGCCACTGCTGCCGCCGCCGCCGCTGCTGCTTCTTTTTGTCTCCTGCTGCTGCTGCCGCCGCCGCCGCCGCTGCTGCTGCCACCGCCTCCGCTTCTGTTGCCACTGTTGCTGCTGCTGCCGCTCCCTGCTGCCGTGCTCTGATTGGCTGGCACTGTGCTCAGCAGCAGCGCGTCCCCATCGCGCAGCCCCGGCACCGACAAGCCGGACGGGGAGTGCCTGGCCCGCATCAGCAAGAGGACGCTGCTCGTCAAGGTAGCGTTTCTCTATCAAAGTGTACCACTTTCATGTAGTCGCACCTCTCTATCAACAGTACGCTTTCATTAGTCTCCGTAAAGCCCTGTGCGCATGGCGCGTGCGTCACCAAAAAGCATGACCAAAATTGCCGTCCCCTGCTGCTGGCTAACGGGATGGCATTGCTCAGCACTGTGCACTCTGATATAAACCTGGCACATTGCCATGGCAAAAATGTACTACGTAGTATCACTTTTATGTGGTTTCACCGATTTTCTTGTTTTTGTCTGTAAAGATAGTCCTAGCGGTGTGGTGTATGGGTGTACGCCAGAGGCGATGAGGGGCTGGCTCGGCCTGTGCCACGCGGCCGGGCCCCAGGCGCCTGTCCTACCAGCGTTTATACCACTTTCATGTCGTTTGTGCCATGCATCAGCTTGTAACGTTAGCAGTCCCAACACTCAGCCCACGCTGCCTGCCTGCTGACAAGCCTGACCCCCGCACTGCCTCTGCTGCTGCCGCCGCCGCTGCTGCCGCCGCTGCTGCTGCCACCGCTGCCACCACCGTTCATGCCACCGCCGCCGCCGCCGCTGCTGCTGCTGCTGCTGCCGCCGCCGTTGATGCCACCGCCGCCGCCGCCGCTGCTGCTGCCACTGCCGCCGTTGCTGCCGCTGCCTCTGCTGCTGCTGCCGCCGCCGCCGCTGCCCCTGCTGCTACCGCCGCCGCACTGTTGCTGGCGCACGGTCGGTGGGCGCGCAGGTGTGGAAGCCCACCTACTTCATATTTGAACTTCCGGACCTGCTCCTGCTGTACCGCTCGCGCGAGGACTACATCTACAACCCGCGCGGGACCATGATCAAAAAGCGCATCGAGGTGAAGCACAACCACACGCTCACGCCCCTCAAGCGCAAGTTCTACAAGGATTATGGGTACCTGTGGCACTTCACCATGGAGGAGCAGCTTGACTACGGGCCCAGCATCGTCGCCAAGTTTGCCTACCAGGTTGGCCTGCTCGCGTGGAGTTCAACTTGCACAAACTTCAAGTTTTTGCACAGCACTTTTGAAGTATATATATACTTTGAAGCATTGAATTATGTGGTGTGTGTGGCACAAGTTCTACAAGCACTACGGCTACCTGTGGCACTTCACCATGGAGGAGCAGCTCGACTACTAGGCCCAGCATCGTCGCCAAGTTTGTCTGCCAGGTGCGCGCTAGGTGATGCGAACTTTAACTTGCACAAACTTCTAGTAATTGCAGAGTGTATTGAATTATGTGGTGTAGTTCAAGTGCTACTGTATATGGCTACCTCTGGCACTTCACCATGGAGGAGCAGCTCGACGACGGGCTCAGCATCGTGGCCAAGTGGACCTACCAGGTGCGCCTGTTGACATGCACTTCAACTGACACAAACTGTACAAGTTGAGACATGAGGTCATGTGCACACCTGAGTTGAAGTTGCTATGGTGCCCGATGGCGCCCTGCCCAGCCGCCAGGACAAACGACGCTGGGAAGAGCTGGGCAACAGCATTGAGGAGTGCAGACGACATGGTTGCGTCTATCACATACCCGTACTTCAGGATACTTCCGAAGTATGATACGTGAAGTGCATACCTCAAGTATACAGTGCACTCCAGTATATATACACACGTTTTCAACTACATGGTGTACACTGTTGTGTAGCATCACACCAACATGCGCGGACGGA
>JAULBY010054016.1:0-11365 GCA_032358315.1 Ophiocytium majus
CAGCCTTAAATTTGGGTCCGGTGTTGGCGGGGGGGCTGGGCGCTTTGGTGCCATGCGGCACTGGTAGTACCTTGTAGGCCGCTACGGTATGAGTACTACTATTCGACTTCGTAAACCGCACCCCATGTGCACAGGGCTTTCCGCGCCCCAGGCGGAGTTTAATAAGAGTACACACTTTTCGTACTGAGCTCATGACTCTGAGCATCCAGGCCAGCTGTAGCACCCGCCGCACTGGGCTGCCGCCGCTGCACCATGGCGACGCGGAAGCAGCTGGTTCTGAGGCAACTGGTCAAATTTTAAAAGAGAGTGTGGCACGCGCATACTCTCACAGGTAATTCAGATTATTTTGCTGCAGTATACCGTGTAGTGTTGTATGTTGTGTGGTGTTGCAGCAGCAGCTTTCGCTGGAGTTCAAACCTCACCTAAAAGGTTCCTTGTAGTTGACGTGCGCTGTGCCAGCGCTGGTGCATAATCTTGTGCCTGCTGCTAACTTGTAAGTAAACAATTGTTTAAGCAACCAAACCTGGTCCACTGCATGCAACTTGTCATTGTGGTACCTGCACTCACGGACGTGCATGGAACCAAAAGCTACCAGCACGTGTCATACTTTATTTAACTGCGAAGTACACGTGCCGAGCACCAGTGACTGTAGGATGCTTAATAGCGCTCACAACAAGTGGATAGGGGGGCTTCCTGGGCTTTCGAGCGAGCAGCAAACCCTGCACACATACTTCCAGAAGCATTAAATGAACAACTGGCACACACAAAGCGCAAACAAAACACAGTGGGCAGCAGCAGCGGTGGTACCATGACGTGCTCCACCCACCATGCATTGTGTGTTGTTCCGTTGCAGACCAGGTAACCCCAAAAGCTGCGACGTGGCAGGTGCTGAACAGCTATGCCTGCACCAGGGCCAAGGCTGGCACCGCCAGTGCAGGTGTGTGTTATGTTGGGAGCTCCTAGGACAAGGCAGCGCTGGCACAAGGCAGATTCCCTCCCAAGCTCTGTGATAAGCGCAAGTGCCGTGTTGAAGGCAGGGCGTGTGCTATGGGTGCGGTCACCACTGCCTCCCCCTCTCCATTCCCTCCTATGCAAGACCTGTGCAACCACTGGCAGGTGTGCGTCACAGTGGTACACATATACTCTGTATGCAGGCAGTAAGACTTTGGTCCGCGCCCCACTAACGACTTTAGAAACCATGAATAAAACAGATACAGCACCACTGAACCACCGGCCGCGGCATCACCGACCACTTCTACAGGTCCGCTAGAGCATGCGCCAGCACGCCACCGATGACCACCCCCACAATGGGAGCAGCAGAGTAGACCAGCAGGCTGCTGAGCATCCCTGCACTGGGCAGCGCCGCTCCCTTCCACCCGCCCAGGAACATGACCAGCCGGGCGCCGAGGTCCCTGCGCATGACAGGCATATATATCATGGCACAGCGCAGTAATCGAAGTTCGCAGGTCAGGGGCTGCCTTGGTGGGTGCGTTGCGAGATCCGAATGTATGAGTGGGAAGCAGAAATCATCACCAACTATTACAGTACTGAAAATAATGTTGATGTGATGGTTAAAGAATGTATTGCTGGCGTTGTTAAATCAGAGTTTGTCTCACATGATATGATGTGCACGGCAACATCTCTGTCATGGTTCTTTTTTTCCAAATGAAGATAAAGTCGATTATCTTGCCATGCTCTCTGCCACATGCCTCAAGTTTTTCCTATGTCTGTATGCAGCCCTGCTGATGATGTGCAGGGCAGTGGGGTTGGCATACAGCACCACGCCGAATGCCAGCCTGGGCAACTTGTGAGTGCACTTCTCACAACTGAAACATAATACTACTTGTATTTATAACATAATTCCATGTTCAAAAATGAGGTCTGAGGTTTTGAAAATGAACTTATATTTATACTTCTAATTATTAGTTTTTATTTATTTTAAAAAGAAAGAGTGACAAACAACAGCGAAACATGGTAATACCAATGGTACTTTTTCAAGTTCAATATTCATAAAAAAGTAGAACATGTGGTAAAATTTATGATATTCCAAACCCGCCACCGGTTATACAGCTGTGCTAGCACTATGTGTCTACCGCACATTCAGGAGCGACAGGTGACCCACTTGCCATACAGCCATATTTACATACACCAGTATGCCACCCCAGGCAGGTCGCAAGCAGTCTGCACGCGGCGCACCGCATGCTCACCTGGCTGGGTTGATGCCACACATGGTCAGAGGACCAATGGCGCAGATGATGACCGCCACGGTGAAGCCAATCACCAGCGGCTGCACACATCAGGAACAGTGGGCATGCAAAAACCAGTCATTCACACGTGCTCATGAGCGTAGCATAGCGAGACATGGCGACACAGCGAGAACAAGACAGCACCAGATGATACGGCTGTGTGAATGGTATGCAAGTGTCGTGCGGTGATGTGCACACCTGGCCTAGGCCGGTGCAAACGTGTCAACTGGTGCCAAAAAGTGGCCATCTACCCCCTTCCAACAAGCTCCTCACCCAAACGCAACAGGTAACAAGCAGACTATCACCTGCTGCTGAGCAGGTATCAGGTGCGTAATGTTGCTCACCTTAATGGCCTCCTTATTTGCGGCCTGGTTTTTCCCGTGCATGAGCGAAAACACCGTGAATCCCAGCAGGAACGAGCCAAACGCCTCCGCCGCACACGCACGCGCCACGCCAACTCCTGTATGGAGCAGCGCTCCCACGGTCGCCGTGCGAGCGCTGGCCGCCGTGCCCCTCACTATCTTGTTGGCAGTTTCAAAAGCGGTTACGGACGGGGCGTAGGTGGCGAGCGTTGCGGCGGTGCCGATGACGGCGCCTAGAAACTGGCTGGCAGAGAACAGCCACACGCGCCTCCAGGGCATGGAGGAGGGGTACAGCACCTTGTTGGCAATGCTGCGCCACCATAAGGAGAAACGGCAGGGCGTGTGTAAGTCAACACAGGTGTTGAGGCGTGGGGTGGGGTGCCCAGGGGTACTTAGCCCGTCGTGTGCGCAGAATGCTGGTCAGTGTTAGGCAGTGAGGCAGGTGCGCCAGGTGCTGGAAGCCATGGGTGTTCCCGCTGGACACTTCGGTGACGCCAGTGGTGCTGTGCGTCAACAGTTTCGTGTGCAGTAGCCGCCACGTCACTGATGCCGCAGCCAATGCCACAAGGCAGCTGTGTCAAGTGCACTAACTGTATTGCTGCTGCACAAGGACGCACTGCTGTTATGCATGCGGAAGTTCACATCTAAAACGTGTTGCAGGGCGGACAGGCACACCTGATGGCCGGGTTGAAGTGAGCAGGGCACACATGTGCCATACATGCCACCAGAGAAGCCACAGTCCACGCAATGCATGCCGCAGGTGGCATGGCCAGCTCGCCCGCAGTCAGAGCTGCAGCACCAGTGGCTGCACGTGGCGCACAAGGTAGCGGCATGCAATGCAGGGGTGTCTGGGTTAAAGGGGGGCAGCGGCTGGTGCAAACATGTATAAGGTGCCAGTGTGGGTGATGGTGCAGGCGCAACAAATGTTTTGCCAACATGGTGCACTCAGGCAGGGAAGTGGCAAGCAGTGGGGTGCGGCGTGCACGAGCATGTTGCGCAGCAGTGCCAGCAACACACGGCACGACGGGCATAGCCAGACAAGTTCAATAAGCTGCAGCCCTGCTGCACAGCTGCGGTGACCGTGAACGGTGGTGCAGTACAAGGTTTGTCCATCGTTGTCTGCCTGACAGCAGAGTCCAAGAGACCATTCAGGCATGCAGAGCAGTAGCAAGGCACTCACATGTCACCACACCAACCAGAATGGCGGTTCCCACTGTCTCCCCCACGCACTCACGCAGCACCTTGTTGTCTGCAGATTTCGCAACAGCGGCAGGACGTACCAGGTACCGATTCATCAGAAGCAGTGAACAGCGGCAGCAAGCGCATTCCGCACCATCACTCACCAACTTCAAATTGCCACTTCTGACCTCTGCAGGCAACCTGTTCCTGCCCTGCCTCCCTCAACGCTGCTACAGCACTGGCCTGCACTGCCTACCCGACCACGAGTACGGGCAACGGCAACGCAGTAGCACAGAGCTTCACTCGAGGGCTGCAGTAGATAAGCAGCAGCAGCAGGGCTGACCTGGGTTGCGCTGTATGACGGGCACCTTGGCGGCGGTGTCGGAAGCGCCTCCTCGTACCGTGTGCACCAGGGGTGCGATACTGGATGTGCGTCTGCTGCGGGTGGGCACCAGGGGCGACCCCTGAAGCGCTGCCGTTCCAGCAGGCACCAGCGCCAGCGCAGCCACAGTCAGCAGGCGCATGGCGGCGATGGCGTTTCTGAACGGTCCAGCAGTTTGTTGGATGTTGCAGTTTGTGGTGGTTGTTGGTGTGATCGGGTTGTGTGCAGTGACGTCGCGTGCGCTGGCTGCTCCCGCAGGTGCCTGGCTCTGCAAAGCCCCGCGCCACGCCTGCGCCTGCTGCTGCGTCGCCTGGGGGGCAGGGATTCCGACGTTTGGTGCGTTCCTCGATCGACAAGCGTGGGCCAGGCAAATCTGGGGGAAAAGGGGGCAAAAAAACAAATCTGGGGCCTTGCCTGCGCGGCTCTCTCTCACATGTACAGCAGCCCGCGTTTGACATCGACCAGGTCACCCAGAGACGGAGGGCAGGGAGCAGCATCGTAGTGGAGCAATGGCGTCCAGGGCGGTGCAGTTCCTCCGCCGTTCCCCCTGCGCTGCTGCCTCCTGCCGCCGCGTTGCGGGCCCGGCCACCTATCACGCTTGCCACACCAGCAGCGCCACCTTGGCATCTGTGGTGTCGCCAGCGTTCGGTTTTCACACCTTGCCTCCGCGCCGGAGCGAGGTTTTGGGCAGGCGGAGGTCTTCACCTGGGCAGCGGCAGCCTCGGCATCAGCACCTGCAGGTCCACCCACCCTCCCCCCTGGCCCAGCAGAGGCGCACCCTGTTCATCCAGACGGAGGACACCCCCAATCCCAACAGCATCAAGTTCCACCCGGGGAGGGTGGTGCTGCCGGAGGAGTATGGCACGGGCTTTTTCTGCACCAAGGGGGACGTGGAGCTGCGCCGCAGCCCCCTGGCCCGCAAAATTTTTGCGGAGATGGAGGACATCACTGGCGTGTTCCTGGGCCGTGACTTCATCACACTCACCAAGGAGGAGGACCACACCTGGAAAATATTGCGGCCCATGGCGCTCAGCGTCATCATGGACTTCTTCGCGGAGGGAAAGCCCGTGGTGACGGAGGCCCCCGTGGCCAGCGACACGGCTGCTCACGAGGATGACGATGAGGTGGTGGCCATGATAAAGGAGCTCATTGAGGAACGCATACGGTGAGCGCAACTGCACAGTTGAAGTTGGTAAAAAAAGTGGCTCTCCGTCATGCGATTTTTCAAAAAAGCCATGATGCCGTGGTCACGCATCTGATATTTGCTGGCTGATGTTGTGGCGATGTCCTGTCGCCATTTTGCGTCTCCAAGTGCACACACAGGTGCTGCTGAGAGCCTCTTTTTTTTTCTGTCTGAAAACAGTGTTTTGTTCCAGACTTACTACGAATCATGGTAAACGCCTTGGTGCTTCTTGCTGCGCTAATGGATACTGGGTGGAGGGTCCTGGGTATAGCAGTTTGACGTATACATTTTGGGTACAGTTGCAAAGGCTATGGTGTTTTCTGACTCTAGAACCATCGGTGGTGCTTGGAAGAACACATCAAGTGCTTCACAACAAGCTCATTGTGGCTGCGCCAAGGTGGCACACCTGTACTTTATCTAATATGGCACACGTGTAGCCACCACAATCTCTTCTATTCTATACTGGCACTGCACCCAGTGCATGTGCCGTGTATGCATCAACCAGTGCTTGTACCAAGCTCCATTACTTGAATAATTATGCATGGATTCTGGGAGCGCAATTGGTAGCTACACGTGCCAAGTGGTAATCTGCTGTGTATCATCAACGCAACCAAGTTGATGCACATGTGGTGTGTGACAGATGCATCTTCATGCGCCAGTAATATGCCTAACCACCACCATAAGCAGCACAGTTTATGCTGTTTGTCGCACATGCAAGTTCATTTGGCGGTATGCGTGTGTTGCTCCGGTGTAGCCCCGACTCCTTGGTCTGAAAAGCTGTTTTGGGTTGGGTATTTGTTGTCTCTTGCACCTGGCACTAGGCATGTCAGCTGGAACCAGGTGCATGGTAGGGACATGCTAGCTGCACCGAATGCTAGCACCATGTGCTGTTGACGTCGCATGGTGCTCCATGTAAAGGCCGGCACAATTGTCCATTCTCAATGGTAACTTGGCAAACATGAAGTGCCAGCTAGGGCACATTTGTCGCTGGTGTTCCAATGGCATGCATGGCCTAAGCTGCAGCATGCGGACCAAGTATGTACTTCTGAAGTATCCACTAGACCAGCTGTACATCGGCAATTAACACGTGCGTCCCAGTGGGCGAAGTATCGTTTACTGCGAGCATGGGTGCGCGAGATTGGCACAGGCGCGCGAACCTTGCGTGCAGCCCTTGGTGCGTACAGCACCTGTTGCGAAACTTCGAGCAGTGGAGGACAATGTTGGCATGTGTTACAGGCGATCCAGGTGCGTGCATGCTTCAAAACACAAGCCTGTGCACCTCACCTCTTGGCACACCCACACTACAGTAGTGCCTTTCCCGTTTGCCAAAAAACACACCTCTGCGACACGTGACCCTCACCCCCTTCACCAATGTATTGTTGCTGAAACCACTTCATGTGCGCAGGCCCTCCGTGCAGGACGACGGCGGCGACATCTTCTACCGCGGCTTTGACAAGGAGCTGGGGCTGGTGAAGCTGGAGCTGGCGGGCTCCTGCAAGGGCTGTCCATCCAGCAGCGTGACACTCAAGCAGGGTGTGGAGGCCATGCTGATGCACTACGTGCCGGAGGTGCAGGGCATCCAGGAGATTGTGGATAACGAGCTGGTGGACCTCAACAAAAAGGAGGCAGACACGCTCGAGCAGAAGCTTGCCAAGGCGGGAATACCCTTTTCGGACTGAGGGCAGCCTTGGGCAGGTGCTGCATTAGCCAGGCAGTGTAGGTGTGCTGCGCAGCATGGGGTGTTTTTTTTTTGTGTGCCGAGCCTTGGTTGGCCGGACAAACGCAGTGTGAGGCAGCTGCGGGCGCAGCATTTGCGACTGCTTTCGTAGGCAGTGCTGGCTTTGTACTGGCTTGTGTCACAAGCATAGTGCACCTGGAGCAGGTGCTGCTCGGGCCGCTCTTCATTGCTTGGCACTTGCACTGTTGTGCAGTCTTGCTGTGTGCATAGGCACTGCTGCTGACCGCTGCTACCATTGCCGCTGCTGGTGCTGGCGCTGCTGTCATTGCTCTAGGCAAGCGGTCAGTCGCAGTGGTGGTGCAGCAGCACCCGGCAGCAGCCTTCAGCAGCTGCTGCAGTGGCATGCCATGTATCTCAGTTGCAGGTGGACTGTGCACCATCTCGGGCCCTGCAAGGTTCCAAACATCAGTACACAACACGACTGTTCCACAACTATTCATGTTGGAGAATGTCCAGGCACGTCATGCTGGTAGTCTGCAGCTGCTGTTGCTGCTCTGGCCTGTGAAGGGTGTGCGGAGCGTGAGCTTGTTGACGTTTGCCTCATGTGCGCCAAACCGTTGCAGTAGTTGTGTTTGCAGCGGCAGGGAGATGCATCACGACTGTTGTGCTGCTGTCCGCACCAACACGGCTCTGATAGCATGATGAGCACCCCACATACAACTGCATCACAGCGCCAACAACCTGGGCATATACATGCAGCCTCTTTCAAAAGCCTTGGACAGTGCCACTTGCGACCACGAGTGTGCACCATGAACACCGGGCGCCTACAGTTGCGTGCACCTGCCAGTGCCTGCGGTGCAGTGGCAGGGTCTATGGAGTCAAAGAAGAACATAGGCCCATGGATGTCATTTAGTACGGTCATTCCATAGACCCCTCTGGGCTGCGCGCTCTTCGCTGCAGGCTGAGCCTGGCGCCATGTCGACACGTGTCGGCACCCGCCAACTTCAACAGCAACGTCAACGCGAACTTCAACTCTTCACTGTGTCTGTGTCCACAATTGCAACACACACCAGGAGCGCGGCTCTAGCAGCAGCAGGCCTGGGGCTAGCGACGCTCATCATGAGCACGCGTGCGGACAGCTGCCTGTTGTATCCGTTAGTAGGCTTCTCTGGTGCACCCAGCTTGTGAAAGGGCCAATAGCTGCAACCAGCAGCAGGCACGTGGTGTCACCAGGTGCTGCCAGCAGCAAGGCACACTGTGCACCATGCTGGTGCGTTTGCTGCGCTGGCACGGCGCCAGCGTGGCCCGCAGCCCTCGAGCCGTTATCGCTGCCTGCGTGCTGGGCACCCTGCTCACCCTGCCCTTCCTGTCTAAGCTCCGCATCGACACAGATCCCGAGCTGGTGTGGGTGCCCGCCAACAGCAGGGTGTCGCGGCAGAAGGCGTACTTCGACGCCCACTTCACCCCCTTCTTCCGCATCAACCAGGCCATCCTGACAGCGGCCGACGACGCCCCTGGCGCTCCTGCCACGGACCTGGTCAGCACGGCCCACCTGCAGCGCCTGCTGGAGCTGCAGAGGGTCATCGCGACCACCCCATCCCCCTCCAACGTCACCCTCTCAGACCTGTGCTTCCGACCCATTGCGGGCAAGGGGTGCCTCATCGAGTCGCCGGCGCAGTACTGGCTGTCAGACCCCGTGCTGCTCGCCACGGACCCGTCACCAGCGCTCACAGCCGCCTGCCAGACACAGCAGCCGGCGCTGCGCCAGCGAGCACCATGCTTTGACGCCATTGGCACTCCTGTTCTGAGAGAGGTGGTGTTTGGCGGGCTGGGGGTGAGTTCAGCGGCAGTTTCACCTGACCCGTGCGGGGTCGCGGCGCCGTCCGCAGGTGCGCTGTTCGTAACGGTGCTGCTGAATAACTATGAGGACACGGGGTTCAGGGAGCGCGCTGAGGAGTGGGAAAAAGGCAAGAGCCGCCACACGCGCTGTGAAAGGGTTGAAGTGCGTTGGGTGGCGTCATTGTTTGTGCTGCCAGGGAGACGGTGTGTTTTTGTTGGAGTGCTGTTGAATGAAGCATAGTTGATATTGTTCGGGTCAACAGTTATGATGGCATGGATGTATTTATCAGGGAGTGAGCAGAGGACTGGCTGGGCGGTATGCAGGCAGGCGGGCAGTTGAGGTTGGTACATCAAGGTGGAGACAGCAGAGTTGAAGCAACTGCTGCTGTGATGGTGTAGATTGACGTAATGGTACTGACAAAATCATGTTGTGATGTGGCGCATGCCCAGGATTGAGAGAGCCATTGATGTGCATGGCCTCATATCTGGACATGGTTCGAGCTGCCGTGCAGATGCTGTACTTTTTTAGATGTGTGTGTCCATATGCACAGCTGAAAACACTAAGACTAGAGTCACCTCGATGCCGTAGGGTTGGTGCCAATGCATGCACCACAACGAGTATGCTCAGCGGCTGCAAAGCCTTCTGCCGCGAACGCTTGCGCGCTCACCATTGCGGCAATGCCACCACTGTGGTGGATTGCCTGCACACAGCAGGCAGTGCATCGCCACATGCACGGCACCAACACCCCCCAACTGCCATCACTACCACCGCCAAACCACCGCCTGGTTCACTCCCTGCTTCGCATGCCCAACAACAACCCAAGTCCCCTTCACCACACACCCCATTTCTTACTGCTAAGCAGCCCCCTTGGCACATGCCCCCCTTCTCCCCCCTCCCCCCCTGTGCGCCCACCACAGAGGTGTTTGAGCGGGCGACAGCGGACGCAGACCTGCGGCTGCGCAGCGACGTGCAGGCCCCCATGCGCGTGTCCCGCATGGCGCAGCGCAGCGTCGCCGACAGCCTAGGCGATGAAGCGCGCGCCAACGCCTGGGTGGCGGTCGCATCCTACGGCGTCATGTTTTTGTACGTGGCGGCGGCGCTGGGGCGGCCTACTTCGAGGATGCGGTCGCGCTTTGGGCTGGCGGCGGCGGGCCTGGTGATTGTTTTGGCGTCGTTCGTGGCGGCGGTGGCGCTGCTCAGCGCTGCGGGGCTGCGCACGACGCTCATTGTGTGGGAGGTAAGGAGTTGTAGTTGCAGAGTTGATGTTCTGGAGTTGAAGTTCTGTGATGCTGGGTTTGTTGTGGCGGCGGAGGCGCTGCTCAGTGCTGCGGGGCTGCGCACGACCCTCATCGAGTGGGAGGTATGAAGTTAAAGATGCAGAGTTGCAGTTCTGGAGGTGAAGTTGTGTGATGCTGGGTTTTGCTTTGTGACGGTGGTGCTGCTTCGCGCCGCCGGACTGCGCACGACCCTTATCGTGTGGGAGGTATGGAGTCGAAGTTGCAGAGTTGAAGTTGTGGAGTTGGAGTTCTTTGGTGCTTCGCCAGGGGGGGAGTGTTTGTGGCGGCGGTGGCTCGGTTCAGCACTTTGTGGCCGCGCACAACTCTCAGGGCAGTTGAAGTTGCACCAGTAGAGCTGGAGTGTTGACGGGTCATCGTGTGGGAGGTGCGGGGAAGGCAGTGGCGGTCGGCGGTGTGTGCATTGGACCGACAGCTCCCGTTGACAGCTCTAGAGTAGAAGCTTTGTGGTGCTGGCCAAGGGAGCGGCGTGCCATGCTGCTGAGCTTTGTGCATTGTGTGGCAGGTGCGGGGAGCGCTGCTGTGGTGTGTGTGTGCTGGAGGCGCAAGCCGAGTTGAAGTTCGAGAGTTGAAGTATTGTGGTGCAGTGCCAACAGGGGGCGTCGGCGGCAGCCATGTTGCTGAGCTTGGCATGGGTGCGCATGGTATGGGCGATGAGCGGGTGGCGGCGGCCGAAACTGAGATACCCATGTTGAGGTTTACAATACACTTGAAGTCTTTGTGATTGTGAAGTTGGGCTTTTGCCGAGTGGTTGTGGTTTCTGGCAGTCGCTCAGAGGCGCTGCACCATTATCAACACCCCATGCCACAGGCGCAGTAGGCTGCCCACACCGCGCACGCACCCGCTTCAGCCGCGCTCTCGTCTGCCCAACATACTTCACAAGTACTTGCAACTGACCCTCTACATGTGCTACGCTGCCAACTGCCCACCCTCCGTGCGCCCTGCCCCAGGTGGTTCCCTTCCTGGCGCTGGCCATTGGCGTTGACAACATGTTCATCATCACCCGCGAATTCGACCGCCTCGAAACAACCTCGCACCCCCCAGCGCACCAGCACGCATCGCCCCGCACCCCCCAGCCCCCCCCCTGCGCCCCCCCTCCCCCCTGTACCGCCACCCCGACCGCACCCCTGTTGTGGTACAACGCACCACCGCCGGCGGCACCGCTAGCCATGGATTAACACCGCCATCAGGGGCGTTGCG
>JAULBY010054027.1:0-11365 GCA_032358315.1 Ophiocytium majus
CGTCGCCGCAAAGGCAGCCGAGCAGGCGGCGCCCGCGCCAGCGGCGGCGGCGCCACGGCGCCCGCTCGCCGGCGTTGGTGTGTCGTTCAGGGAGGTGGTGGAGGCGGCGGCGGCGGAGGCGGGCATTGCGTTTGTGCCCAAGCCGGGGCGGTCGCACATGGGGCGCCAGGTGTACGCGTTTGGCGGGGTGCCCGTGTACATGGATGGGAGCGTGGCGTATGCGGAGTCGGGGGGGGCATGGGCGCCCATTGCTCTGGATGACCTCGTGGAGTACACAAGGAACCGGCAGCGGGGGTGAGGGGTGGGCAGGGGCCGCAGGAGTTGCGGCACTTGCGTTCTGCTTGCGGCAGTGCTGGTGTAGGCGACGCGCAAGAGGACGGTAGCGGGCGGTTTTGGCTGGGCGCCATGGTGGTTGGGTGGGAGCTGGCGGTGGCGCAGCGCAAGCACACCGCAGCAGTAATAGGGTGGCAGGCTGGCGCCAATGGCAAAGCTGGCTGGCCGGGTGGCACACACTGTGATGCATGTGCGACATGGGCAAGCCGTGCGAGCAGGCGGGCGGACTGGTTAGCGCAGCGGGCATCAACATTCCTGCTGGAGCATGTATGCAGTGTGCATGGCACCACACGGCATGGAAGCACGCTGCTTGACAGAGCCAGCAACTATGCAAGGGCATGTTCCTCAGACGCACCGCTACACCCATGTAGTTCACTGTCTGCGCTGCAAGCTGACACATTGGGCCACCATGGCGCCCACGGCGGGCCGGCCTGCCCATACATCCGCTCCGCACGCCTTTCGTAGCCGGTTGCCGTTGTGGTCGCCCCCAGTACTTGTGGCAGCACTGCTCCCTGCCGCATTGAAGCATGGTAACTGGACAGGCGCATGTGTTGGCTGCAGGCAGGGCGCACTGGCTGAGCTGCACTTGTCAGCCGCACCTGGCAGCGCTTGCATGTGCGGCTGCCGGTTGCGCGGCCATAGCAACGTCGGGAATGGAGACAGGAACTTTGGCATGGACATGACCTTGGCTTTTTGGCGCGGTGACTTTGCTGTCATGCCGTGCCTTCTGCCGCCTGTTCACTGCGGCATTTGTGTCAGTGCCTGTATGTTGTTTGTAAACAACCTAAATAGTGAGCGTTATTGATGTCCCATGACATGGCATACATGCATGCGGGGGAGCGCCTTGTGCAATTGGCGTGGTTCACGGACCTCCCAGGTCACTGCAGATGGCAGCAGGTGCCCACACACCTGCTGTGGACGCAACCAGCGAGAGCTGTGCTATACAGCTGGTGTCATATCAACAGCATATAACCAGATACCACCTGTGTGGTATGCTACTGTGCTTGGACTCCCTTGGAGGCATACTTGCGTTGCGCTGCGGTGTCACGCCCGGGGTCACGAGCACAAACCAGAACGCAACCCGCTGCTGGCGTGGCACCCAACGCCAAGCACTGCTCCGCACGTAGCGAACGCATTTGCACACAAAACCAGCAGGCCACCAACAAGCAAGCATGCAAACACAAGACACACCAGCAACAGCAGGGCAAGTAATGGAGGGACCACGTGCATAGTGTGTGTGTGTATTGTGTGGTGTGCGTGAGGCCAGCCAGCGCCTGCGCCCGCGTGCGGCGGCGGCGGCGCGCTCAGCTGCTTACATGACTTGTCAATGTAAATGTGCGCTGGAGTTTTCAAACAGCGTGCTGAGTATGTACGCCTGGCTCAGCAGCGGCTCCACGTCGGCCTCCGCCCACGCGCGTGTCGGCATGTCCTGCAGAAACAGCACCAGCGACGCAAACTCCATCTGCAGCAGCTGCGGCGAGAACTTGCACAGGAGCGCGGCGCACACGTACACGTGGAACGACTCAAACCCGCCGGCTTCTTCGCTGAGGTACGTGTCCCACGCGCGCACGATGGCCGGCAGGGGCAGCTCGCGCATGAGCAGGCAGTTCATCCACCGGAAGGCAAACTGTATGAACTGGACGCCCTCTGCGGCGAGGTGCGCGTGAAGATCGGAGTCGATGCGCCGCACCAGCTCCTCAAGCCGCAGCACCATGCGCTGGAGCCCCGGCTGCATGGCCGTGTAGTGGTCCTGTGGGCACGGGAGTGAGTGCAAGTAATGTGTTGAGAAGTGTGCTGAGCAAGGGCGGTGGGCAGCCAGAACGGTGGCTCGTTAAGGGCGCCCTCAACACGCATGATGGTGGCACCGGCGCATGCTGCTAACACCGCTGGGAGCGACTGGAGCCACTGCATTAGGCAGCTCGAGCGCGTTTGTGGTGTGGTTGTGGGCGCCATGTGGTGCTGCTGCTGGCAATCCACGCAGCAGTGTTAGGGTAAAGTGGGGCCATGCCAGAGTATGCGGGAGTGTGCAGCAGTTGGTATGCCATCAAGCATGCGCACGAGACAACTCAGGTCCGCAAGCACCTCACTTGCCATGGTACTGCAGTGTTTTGACTTAGGGTCATATAGTCTCCTCTGAGCATGGTTTGGAGGTTTCATGCTGCTGCTTGTGGCCCAGCGCCAAGCAAAATCAAGCCATCCTTCTCACACACGGTGCAGGCACTACGTGCTGTTGCACATATCTGGTGCACTTAAGAGGTGTTGCTGCTTGTACTTAGCCAAAACAATAACCATTGTCCATGAACATCACTATGTGACAACCATGGCGGTGCCGCTGCTGCTGCGTGTTGACGTCTGGCTGAAGTTGAAGTTGACACGGTCCGCTGCTGCCGAGCCCCCTGCTGCTGTGCTGCCAGCACGTGCCCCTGCTAACCCACACACCAAAGGCATTGCGGCTGCTGGTCTACCCACGCATTCACCCACACCTGGATCTGCCAAAAGGCTTAGCAGAGCAACCCTGCGCAAGCCTTCCCACCCCATACAAATCACAACTCCATAATACAGACATCAGACCAGCTTCCGCAACACCTTGTGCCACGCTGCACGTAGTACTAGCCAGGACATGGCAGCGGCCACCACTGACCTGTATATTATCAAGCAGCTTTGTGAGGCACCAGTATGCGTCCGCCTCAATCTCCTTGAGCGCTGCCTCCGACAGAGCCCCTGGTGGCAGCGCTCCCCCATTTGCGCCCGCCAGGTATTCCCCCAGGAAGACCAAGTAGAAGGGCGTAAGCAGGTCATTGATGCCCTGCAATGCACCCAGCGCCACAAACCCTTGTGCGGTCAGCATGGTCTAGGTATCTGGTAGCATGGTGCATGCCTGCATGCAATGCCATGGGCGCCACTCAGCAGTCCACCAATCAACACGTTTGGCACAGGCGTGGTGGTGCACCAACCCTTCGCGCATGGTGCACTACCACCATATCAACACATTTATTGCAATTCCAGCTGCAGGCAGGCATTAGCGCCCTGCCTCCCACATGCCTCCGCCGCCCACGCCAGCCACCGCCCACCAATGACACACTTACAGCAGCGCACTGCCAATGACCGCAGCCCGGCGTGATGTCTGCACTCCCGCATGGTGCACCACCACCGCAACAACAACACAACCGATTGCAGCTGCAGTCAGGCAGAGGCACAGCACCACATGCCTCCATCACCCACGCCAGCCACCACAAAACTCACAACAGCGCGCTGCACATGACTGCCACCAGCTCACCTGCACATAGCCGCTGGCGGGGTGCCGCACGGCCCACACGTACAGCGCGCGCGTCATGCTGCGCTGCACGGCGGCGTCCGAGAACAGCGGCGTCTCTGGCGCCGTGCGCGGTATGTCCACCAGTATCTGCCGCAGCAGCGCCTGCTCCTGCGCCGTGCGCGACGCGTCCGCCACCGAATAGTGCGCCGCCACCGCCTCCTCATATTCCCGCCGCTTGCGCTGCAGGGCCGCCGAGCGCCGGTCCCGGTTGGCGGGCATGTAGCCGCTGAGCAGCTTCCACACCACGGGGCGGTGCATGGGCGGCACGCCGTTCCAGCTCAACCGCCGCAGGTCCGCCAGCCCCACCACATCCGAGCCCAGTATCTCGCAGTACTTGGACTCGCGGAAGTTGAGGCGCGCGGTTGCGCCGCCGGTTGCGCCGCCGCTGCCCGTGCTGGCGCCCAGGTCGCTGGTGGTGCTGCTGCTGGAGAGAAGGGCAGCGGAGGGGGGGGGGGGGGCGGGGGGGGTGCGATTCTGGTGGGGGGAGAGCCAGGGGGCTCCTGCCGCCACGCTCTTGGACTGCTGCTGCTGTTGCTGCTGCGCCAGCGCCTGCTGGTGCAGTCCGGATGCGGAGCCTGTGCGTGGAGGCGTGCGAAGTGGGGGAGGCAGGTGCGAACGGTCTTCTTCTTGCTGTTGTTGCTGTTGTTGCTGCTGCGGCTGTTGTTGCTGCTGCTGCTGCTGCTGCTGCCTATGCGCCGAGCCGTCCGTACTGCCCTGCCTAGCCCTGTCCGCAGAGCGGCTCCTGGTTGCTGGGGGAGTGACATGACCCTGGCTACAGCCGGCAGCAGCCTTGCCAGCAGCTGCTTGCCCCTGCTGCTGCTGCTGCTGCTGTGGGGCGGTTTGGTGCTGAAAGCCGGCATCGGACTGTGCCGTCCTGCCCCTGACACCTCCCCATATCCTGCTGCTCTGGCCGTGCCCCAGCCGCCGGAAGAAGCTGTCCAGGGCAGAGGCAGAGCTGCTGTTGGGTGACAGAGTTGGCTGCTGGTGATGTGCTTCGTCAGTCATCGTCTGCTGCTGCTCATCGCTCGCATAAGCAGGTGCGGTTGTCTCCAGCTGGCTCCACTAATGCTGGTCCCAGCTGCTGACCAGCAGCGGCAGCACCAGGTCTGCCCGCTGCCTCGTGTGCGACACACGTCAAGTTTGATCAGCTGCAGAGCGTTTCCGAGACACAGGACTTCGTTCCAGCGTTTTGCAACCCGGGAACCGGGTCACTTCCTGTAGCAAATCGCGACTGCAAGGCAAAGCGCCGTCGGGGCGTACTGTGGCGCGAGACTTGCGTGGGAGGCGGTGGCACATCTGCAGTGGCGCCGGAACTTGGAGCCACAGCCTTCCATGTTGTAGCACAGGGAGGGAGAGGTGCCTCAGCGAGCCTTTCGCTGCTCCCAATTCAACAATGATAGCAACAAGCACAGGCTCGTTCCTCGGCTTCGCTCGCAGCGGCGATGCCGCGCCCCACCACCAGCCGCAGGGCCAGCAATGGCAGCACGGCAACGGTGAGCCCTTCCGAACCGGAACCGCCCACTGCCTGCCCTGTCGTCGGTGGTGACACCAGTTGACACCCGGTTGCCGGTCCGTGCTTGGGCTTGTTTTTGGCCTTCACTCACATCTCGAGTCCCTCGTGCGCTCATGTGCTTGCTTCGCGCAGTGAAAGACGAGCTGCACATGCTGGGTGACGATGTGCTGGACCTGTTCGAGTTCAGCAACATGTCTCAGATGGTCTTCAACGAGCCCGCCGTGGGGGGCCACTTCTACCCTCCCCTCGTCCTCACCGCACTGGAGGCCGACGCTGCGGCAGCGGCGGTAGTGGCTGCAGCTGAGAGCCCGCTGCAGGCGCAGCTGTCGCAGTTTGCGGCGCCGGCGCCGGCGCCACTCCCGCCCGCGCCGTCATCCACGACGCAGGCTGCGACCTCTGCCCCCGCCAGCGCTCCCAAGACTGAGGCCATCCGAACAGTGATCACCACGCCCTTTGCAGCTGCCGCAGCGGCTGCTGCGCTCAAGGCGCTGCCGCCCAGCAGCACGGCGCTGACGAAACGGCGTACCCACAACAAGGAGGAGCAGCAGCAGAAGAGGAGGGAGAGGAACAGGGTGCTGGCCAAGCGGACGCGCCTGCGCAAAAAGTTCATGTTCCAGAGCCTGCAGACACAGGTAGGTGGGAGGCCGGGTTAGAGTTTTACCCCCCCTGCCTTCTCGGCTCATATATCGGTTCCCTTGTGATGGGGATGCAGCTGGAGATGTAGGGCAGCCCACATTATTGTGTGATCCGCGTGTGTCACGACTGCCCCAGCGCCTTCGGCGTGGCGGCACATGCCCCATGAGGCCCGTCTTCCTTTGGTGGTGTGCAGCATCACAGCACAGCAGGCAACGCCCCACTGGTGCTGGTAACGTGCTGCTCAGCGCCACAGCCATACCACTCCCTGTGTCACAGTTGCCCCCACATGCACATGTGTCATGCGCACGGTGGCCTTTGCAGGTGTCCACGCTGCACATGGAGAATGAGCGGCTTAAGAACATAGTGACCAAGCACTGCGGCGACAAGGGCGTGCGCATCATCAAGGAGTGCTGCAAAGGCGGCGTGTCGCCCGTGGTGGCCAGCTGCGCCAGGCAGGCCACTGCGCTGCTGCAGCGCAGCGACTTCCTCCTCATGAAGGTGCCTGCAAACACCATGCGAGCCCATGTTGCGCAGTCATTTCCCACGCTCATTACATGCATGTCGTTCAGTGCTGGGTGGATCTACTTCAAGTTGAAGCAGCAGGATCCCACATTGAAGTTGTAACGCTACCTGCAGGAGCAGCTTGTTTTTGTGTAGGTGCAGGGGCCAGCTGCGCCTGCCACACGAGGGTGGGGCAGCGCTGCTGCTCAGGCAGGGCAAACACACCAAACTTGTTGTGCACGCGCACATGCATAGATGCGCCTCGCTTTGAAACGTACTGTAGTGAATCACTTTGGTGCCGTCCGCGGGCATGCTGGTGGGTGTTACGTGTGACACAGGGACTGTTGTGGAACGTCCATGTGCATGTGGAGGCGCAAACAGGGTGGCTTCCACGCCACCTCCGCTATTTTACTGGAACACACAGGCATGGCTGCTTTAGTGGGTGTTGCTGCTGCTAAGTGCCCCACCCGCAAGTCCCCAGCACTCACTGGGCACGCACTCCCATAACGCAGCCACACACACCATTCACGTGCATTGTGTGTGCAAATCACGGCACAGCACCGCACTCGCTAGCGCTAGCTGTGCCTGCAACCGTGCTGTGTGCACGTGATAACCGTCCGCGCACGCCGTCATATATGGTGCACCCTTTGTCACACAAACTTCAACTTGAGGTAGTCACTGAGGCTGGCCTCCACTCTCGTGGCTGCGCCCAGCGCCGCGCCCAGTCTTGATGCGCTCAAACGCATCTCACCGCTGAGTGCAACCCATCCCGCCAAATAGGTCACCCATAGTGTGTACCGGTGCACACATGACCCCATGTATCTGGCCATTGGACCTATGTTAAAACTTCAACTTGTGTGTTCCGCCGGCTGAGCACCTGCAGGCCCTCCAGAACAGCCAGCCGTCGTTCTGCATCACGGACCCGTCCCTGCCAGACTGCCCTATAGTGTTTGCCAGCGATGGCTTCATTTCGCTCACAGGTGTGTACTACTAGTAGTGCAACACTGCACACAGCAGCGCAGAGCCGCAGAGGGTGCCTGACGTCTGCTGCTGCTGATGGCTGTGCGCGTAGCAAGCTGCTGTGTCCGCACGTGTTGTGTGCGTGTGTGGCATGTCGCACTGCAGACGCGCACGCGCAACTGAATGCCGTGTACTCGCCATGTGCCGCCTCTGGGGTGCCACCAGCGAGGCGCGTGCAAGCTGAGCACATTTGCTGCTGGCGGCACTGTTGCTTGTTGGTCACTTGCATGCGCTGCCCTGCATCTGGTACTCATGCATGCAAATCACAACACCAGTCACCCACGCAGTGTCAGCATGTGTTGCATGCTACTGCAAGGAACCCCCTTCTCTAACTGCATATGCCCGCAGCACACTCACTTACAAACCTGTTGACGCCCATGCCTGACTGCGCACATGTCACCTCAGGCTACGAGCGGCAGCAGGTTATTGGGCGCAACTGCCGCTTCCTGCAGGGCCCAGACACCGACCCTGACATGGTGTTGAAGCTGAGGAAGGGCATTGAGGAGGGGGTGGACACAAGCGTGTTCCTGCGCAACTACAATGCGCAAGGCACGCCCTTCTGGAACCACGTGTTTGTGGTGGCGCTGCGCAACCTGGAGGGAAAGATTGTCAACTACGTTGGCATCCAGGTGCGCTTTTTTTTTCGCTTGCAGTTGCGCTTGCAGTTTCCGGTTGCAGTTGCACTTGCAGTTTTGGCTGCGACGTTCGGTGACAGCGAGCGCAGATAGCTGCTTGTTTGCTACCATCTCATGGCCATGTGCCATGACTGGACTCGCAATGGCACTCATGGTGCTC
Source organism: Ophiocytium majus (assembly GCA_032358315.1). Classification (NCBI taxonomy): domain Eukaryota; class Xanthophyceae; order Mischococcales; family Ophiocytiaceae; genus Ophiocytium; species Ophiocytium majus. The sequence continues at coordinate 8,115 of JAULBY010054027.1, forward strand.
TTGAGCTGATGGCTGCCCCTGCTGCCAACATGAAAACCAAAGCCGCCCCCATGTCTCACGCCAACACACCAGTGCTGACCACTCACTTGCCCCCTCCCACCCCGTGTTTGCCACCTCCCGCGCGCCTGTGCAGCACCCCGTGGACAACCCGCCATCGCAATCCCTCCTGGACGCAGTCATGGGCAACGAGGATGACGACGACACAGCCAACAACGATGACGATGACGCCAGCGACGATGCCCTGTAAGCGCCACCAGCCGGCGTTGGTGGCAGCAGCCGGCGTTGGTGGCAGCAGCCGGCGTTGGCGGCAGCAGCAGGCGCTGCGTCAGTCCCACTGCCACACGCTGTCACGTTGTCGGGGGGCTGCTGGTGCTGCGCAGCTGTTGTGCTCTCACGTTGTTCGGCTGCAGCAGTGCTGCTCAGCGGCAGCGTGCGGTCACAGCGGCGGCTTAAGACCCCCGCCCCCCCCCACTACTTTTTACCCTGGCGCCGCGCTGTGTCGCAGCCGGCGCCAGGACACATATGGCAGATAAGCATGAAATGTCGAAAGAAGCTCAGCAGCAGAGATACGAGGAAGGGGGCGGGCGCCTGGTGGGAGGTGTAGCGCCTGGTGGGAGGTGTAGACAGTGGCGCGGCGGAGGGGCGTTGATGTGGGGGGGCACACTGCGGTGGCGTGTGGTGTGTCCACACTGGCCTGCATACCTTGTGCAGAAGAGGTGCGGGGGCGCGCGGTGGCGTGCTGGACACACTGCCCCGCCCGTGTGGCCCCAAGGTACCGAGAAGCTAACACACGCATGTGTCGGTGCCTACGCGTGGGTGGCGCGGGGCACAGCACACCAATCAGCGGGCGCCTGCTGGGTTAGGCGGCGGCGCGGCGGGGGGCTTAGACAGGCAGACAAGTGCCGGCCGCCGCGCTGGCCTCAAGCTGCCGGAGAGTAGAGGGGTGGGGGCGCGCGCTGGTGTGTGGTTTGCAGGCCCTTTGTTTCCTGTTTTCTGCTCTCCTTTTTTTGTTTGGTGGTTCGCCCGGCGTCGGCGCGGAAGCAGCGCAGGCTGGGTTACAGCGGGGGGGGGGGGGGGGGGGGGGCAGGGGTAGCCAGCCGGTACTGTAAGGAGCAGAAGTGGTTGCCTGTGGACGCCCGAGTGCCATAGCCGGTGCCCAAGCTGTGTCCACCAGAGTTATCATTTGCCGCCGGATAAATGGGTGTGTGGTGTGCGGTTGCCACAAGCAGCAGGGCGGGGCGCAAGCGGCGAGTGCCGAAAGCGCCAGCACACGCATTTCACGGCGATGAGCAGTTCCATACTTTGACACGCATTCACTCTCAATGATCCCGTGTGTGTGCCAGTTCCGCTGCCTGCGCCGCAATGCGTTGCTGCCGCCATGGTGTTGCATGTGCTGCCGGTGCCGTCAAGGTGCTGGCGCTGGCACCTTGATGTTCCAAGCTCAGTCGGCCTGCGTTGGTGCCTTGAAACTGCCGCGCCTACATTATTATTTCAACAAGGCTTTATGATTTGTGCATGGCAGGCAGTGGCACGCTGAGGCGCTTGGTGCTTGACGCACCCTTTGGCAGACTTGCCACTGAACCCTAATCATGAGGTGCTGCTGCAGTGCTGGTGGTGGTGGTGGCGGTGTCCACCATTGCTGGAGGCTGTGTCAGGCCGCTTTAACGTGGCTGGCAGCAAATTGTTGCGTCACATGCAAACACTTGGAAGTGAGCATGCACAGCACGTGGTGCCGCGAGCCCTCGCCTGTGGCTGTCGCACCATAGGCACAGCGATGCTCAGAAGGTGCCCGTTCAGTCAACCATGGTGTAAATCAGCTGCTACAACTCTGCTCACATGGAGCTTCAACTTCAACTCACATGCAACCTCAACTTCAACTCACATGCAACTTCAACTTCAACTCACATGCAGCTTCAACTGCAACTACGCTGGAGGCAGGCGCTGCTAGCGCGCCATACACTAAACATGTGGGATAATGTGCGGCCGTGCTCACTGCCACCACATGGAGCGCAAGCACTGCCATAGTGGCTAATGGGCGCCAAGGACAGCATTATTATGCAGCGCTCCAGGACTGGAGGGCACCAAGTACAGCTTTGTCACATGCAATCGTCAAGGCATTTTCCCTACCACATCAGATGCAGGCTGTTGCCTCTGGCATGTATGAGGTGCAAGTGTTCTTCGCAAACCCACTGCAGCAGCGCGACCAAAGCCAAACCCCAGTCGCCATGGCGTGCGCACGCAACAGCCAAGTCAGGCAACACAGACACAGCTAAGCACGCGTACTCGGCACCATTGCTCTGCACCATGCATCGAAAACCCACATTGATATTGCTGATGTAGCGTGCAGTATCGGGGTGTGCGCGAGAGGGGGGGGCGGGCGCTACAGGTGGCGTGCCACTGCTGCTGCGGCCCCCACATATGTGTACAGGCGCCATGGCTGCCTATCAACACGGCAGCAACGAGATGGGTGCTTGGGGTCAACCTGGTAGAGGCGCTCGCACTGCTCTTGCTCTCCGCACGACGTCTAGCAGCACACCCAGGTGCTGGGCGGGACGTGGGAAAGGCATGGAGAGGGGTAAACTGCCAGGCGGCAGGGGTCAGCGCCGTGGCACACTTACAAAGATGACGCTGACTGACTTGCCACCAGAGCCGGCAACTCTAGCCTACATGAACTGCCACAATGCACTGCCAGGGGCAGCATTGCCGCCGCCACCAAACGCTGTACGTGGGCAGCTTCGGCAGCACCTGCACAGGTGTTGCAGTACCTGGCACCAGGCGCTGCTGCTGCCGCGCTTTGCAAACACGAAAGGGGTGCGTGTGTGGCTAGGCTGGCCAGCATCCGTGCGCTGGCTCCCACTTGCTTTCCCTGCCACTACCGCGACCATCCTCCCATCTACTCCCCTCTCCAAACGCACCACCTGCTTCGCAAAAAAACATACACTGCACTGTCACCCCCGCGCCTGTTCCCACACGTGCAAGCGATCACTTGGGGTGGTGCGTGGCAGAGCTGAACTGCAGCGGCTGCGCCACGCCACCCTCCGCCTGCGCCCGCGCGCAGCAGCTGTCCGCCAGCGCCAGCAGCACGTTCGCAGACTCCCGCACCACGCCGCCGCAGCTGCGGTCACTCTCAGGGCTGGTCCTGCCGGCCAGCGCGCCAACCGCCACGCCAGGCATGCCCTGCACGACGCCGCCCGCAGGAGCTCCACCGCCGCCGCCAGCGCCGCCGCCGCCGGCGCCGCCGCCGCCATCGC
>JAULBY010054038.1:0-11364 GCA_032358315.1 Ophiocytium majus
GGATCTCAGTGCCTGCAAGGCCTCCGACTACAGTAGCGCTAGGGTGCCTATGTCTTGCATGACAATGTAAACACACACAGAGCAGGCAGGGGCTTGCGCATGCCAAGCCACCACCAACTGGTTTGCAGGAAGTGAAAATTCCATTAGGTGCCATGTGACGGCACAGGCAGCTACGTGGCGCCCACCCGGGTCAAATGAGGCGGTACTGCTGCAACAGCCCACTACTGCTCGTGTACCCTATGGTAGCGCCCCCCCCCCAACTGCACCTGCACATTCCTGTTACTGCAGCCGTTTGGTAGACCGAACGTGTTCAGTCACATGAAATGCTAGGGGCTTTCAGGGGCCAGCCACCCCTGGTGTAAGCTTGCACAGTTGAATGGTGTTGACAATGGGCGTCCCCCGATTTTCGCGGCGTGCAAAGTGTTGTGTGTGCACAGGACTGCTGCTGCACGGCACGCATTAGCCACCAAACATGTGTTACTGACCTGTTGCGCGCGGTTACCTGCGTATTTGCACCTGTCTTGTGCTATGCAGGCATGGCGCGCACCATCTCTGGCGACCACTCTCGGTGAGACACGCCTCAGCTGTACCTGTGCTCAGCAGCTGTACTAGTGCTCAGCAATGGCGCTTTGACGGCTGCAGTTTTGGCCAGCAGCTGCAGTCCTCAGCAGCTGCAGTAGTGCTCACCAGCTGTAGCAGCAGGGGGTACGTAGGGTAGTGACGACTCACCGCCTGGTAACAGTGCTTTGCATGTTTAGCAGAGCCCAGCAGCTGTGGCAGCGCACTGCAGCTGCTCAGCAGGTGCGGCAGTGCTCAGCAAACTGGCCCATGTGTGTGACCAGAGTGATGGCACGCGAAGCAGCCCCCGCAAGGCGTAGTTTCAAGTTCACAAACTTCAACAGTTGAAGTAAGACCCCCCCCCCTGCCCCAAGGCGCCCTGGTGCCCGGGCAAGGCGGGGTGACCAGGGTGACTGGGTGACTAAGGTAATTTCAAGTACACAAACTTCAACAGTTTAAGTAAGACCCCCCCTCCCCCAAGGCGCTGCCCAGGCAAAGCGGGGTGACAATGGTGACTATGGTGACTAAGGTACTTCAACTGCCTAAGTCACCCTAGTCACCCTGCCTTGCCTTGGCAGCAGGGCGCCCTGGGAGCCATGTGCACACTTACTTCAACACTTCAAGTAAGACCCCCCCCCTCCCCCAAGGCGCCGTGCTGCCCAGGCAAGGCGGGGTGACGACTAGTAGGGTGTCTAGGGTGACTAAGGCAACTTCAACTCTGCAAACTTCAACATTTGAGGTAACACCTCCACCCCTCCGCAAGGCGTCCCTGCTGCCCGGGCAAGGCGGGGGGTGAATGGGGTGACTAGGTTGACTCAGGAGTTCTGCTGAGCGTGAATTTGTCAGGGGGGCATTCATGAATTGGGATGCAGCTTGGTGCCTTGGTCACCTTACAGTCGCCGAAGGCGCCTTGCGGGGCCCGCTTCGCGCGCCATGCTTGTGTGACCAGGGCTGTAACGTTCCTGTTCGCAGACCCCACACCCCACATATTTTGCTCACCTTGCGCCGCTGCAGGGCTGGAAGGAAGCAGAGGCACACGCAAGGCACGCCTACTTCTGCTGCTGCGGGGCCTCCACCGGCTAGTTGCCTTTCTTTAGCATCTCCGCATAGCTCCTGCTGCCCGTGTTAGGGCCCTTGCGCTTGCAGAGCTCGCCGTCGTAGTTCTCGGTCTTGCCCTTAAACCAGGCGTCGTTGACCACCCACCATCGATGCATCCCTGCGCGTCCTGCTTCTCAGCGCAGCGTGCCCTTGGCACCCGCGCGCTTGGTTCTTGCATGGTTCTTCTATGCAAAGAACCAAGCGCCTGGGTGCCAAGGGCACGATGTGTTCAGAAGCAGGACACGCAGGGGTGCATCGATGTGGGAAGTGAACGACGCCTGGTTTAAGTGCAAGATCTAGACCGAGGACGGCGACGGCGAGCTCTGCAAGCGCAAGTGGGGCGCCACGTGCAGCAGGAGCTTTGTGAAGATGCTAAACAGGGCAACAAGCCGGCGAAGACCTGGCAGCAGCAGAAGTAGGCGTGCCTGGCGTGCGCCTCTGCTTCAGGGCAGAAAAGCATATATGTATATGGTATATACTTCGAAGTATATACATGTGGTACATTAACTGGATTTAGCACTTTCAACCCTGCAGTGGCGTCTGGCAGTACCGGAGCATTGAACCAATACAGTCTATATATAATATACTTCTGAAGTATACCATATATAATAGTATATAAAATAGTATGCACATGCCCGCCCACCCACCCCGAGCTCTAGCGCGGTGGGTCACCCCCCCCCCCCCTCATCCCTCGCCCCCGGCTTCACACGCAAATGCAGCTATATGGACGTGTACTTCAACGCGTACAAGGGCTATTATGCCACCGGTGATGGCGCGCGCCGCGATGCTGACGGCTACTACTGGATCACGGGGCGTGTCGACGACGTTGTCAACGTGTCGGGGCACCGGTGAGTCCGGCCTCTGCTGTCTTTTTTATGATGATGGCACTGCTCGTCTGATATTTCAGCATGCCCCTCCCCCACCCGTGCCAACACATGTCCCCCCCTCACCCTGCCAACGCATGTATCTTGGTCACTCACACCGCTTTAAACCAATCAAAGTGCGCCCCGAAATTTGCGCTGCCACCAGCATTGGCACTGCGGAGGTGCAGGGCGCGCCCCGTCACTGCCCTTGCAACCGCAGTGCCACCCGTCAAACACGGATTGGGCCAGCACTGTTGCGACTGAGCAAAAGCACCAGTCTTCCCTCCGCCCTCCGCCAACGCACATTCCTCGTGACTCACGCCACCCTTCGTGTTATTCGAAACGCGCCCCTGCACTGTGCACTGCCGCCAGCACTGGCATTGCTTTGTGCAGGGTGCTCCCAGTTGCTGCCTTGCACCCGCAGCACCAGCCGTCAAACACAACATTGCGCCTGCATGTTGTGGCTCAGCAAAATCACGCCCCTCGCTATGCCCCCCCCCACCCCTGCCAACACATGTTGCTCATGACTCCCGCCACTTACCCACTCAAAACGCACCCTTAATTTTTGTTGTGTCGCCAGCATTGGCACTGCGGAGGTGGAGGGCGCGCTGGCGTCGCACGACGGCGTGTCGGAGGCGGCGGTGGTTGGCTTCCCCCATGAGGCTAAGGGCCAGGGCCTGTGCTGCTACGTCACGCTTGCGCTTGGGACGGAGCCCTCCGATGGTCTGCTTGCCGACCTCAAGAAGCAGGTGATGGGAGACTGGTGTTGAAGTTTGAGAGGCAGCTTCAGCAAGACTGAAGGGCTTGGCTGCTAGTGGAGAAAATATGGTAAAATTGCCTGTTGGTGTTTGTTCTGTTAGGGCCCTATGATGGCCTGCTTGCCGACCTCAAGAAGCAAGTGGGGCGAGGCGGTGTTGAAGTGTAGGGGACAACTTGAACCAGTTGCGAAGTGTATAAGACAACTTGAAGAAGAAACGAAGCAGAAGCCAGTTACTGTCGTCGATGGTGTTTAGTTTGGACCCGTTGTTAAGCCAAGTGTGGCTGTTTGTGGGGCCTCTAAGCAGCATGACTTGGCAAAAACTGGCATGCCCCGTGAGACGCGCACCCAGTTACATGCAGGTCACAGTTGGATGCACACGCAAAATGCCACCCTGAAATAAGTTGTTCCTGGGGGACGGGGGGGGGGTGACTTCAGTTGCGATGCTGGCAACAGGAACACGTGCAGTATTGGTGTCAAGCTGCACCGAGCTGTGCACGCGGCATACTGTAGCTGCACCTACTACTGTAGCCCTCAACCGCGTCCCACCCATTGCCTTTTTTGCCGCGCTTGTGGTGTCGCACCAGGTGCGGGCGGACATTGGCCCCTTCGCCACGCCCGACCGCATCGTCTTCACCCAGGACATGCCCAAGACACGCTCCGGTGAGTGTGAAGTATTAAAAAGAAAAACTATTGAGCTACTGTAGCAGAACAAGAAAACAAAATGCTGGTTACTTCCGAAGTGCTCAGAGCGCCCCACATGGGTGAAACCGGACAATTGAGCTTCTTCACCACCATTAAATAACTCAAGTGCGTGGTTGGCACAGGCCGTGCCCGCGACACTCATGTGTTGTGCAACCACCACGTGAGCTTCCTTACCACATGTACTTGAAGCAGTACCACCAGCTCTTGCCACTGTGCCCACCACACCTAAGAGGGAATTTGCTTCTCCACCAGCCCCCCCCCACCACACGCAGCAACACCCATTGCGGCTGTGCGCCCAGCGCCGCCTCTGCTGCCCGGCCTGGCGCCTGGCACTGCCGTGCTGCTGCCACAACCCCCCCTCACGTGCCGAGCCGCCAGCAACTCTGAGTAGGCGCCTTCCAACACTTGCTACCATAATGCCCCTCCCCCCCTCACGCGCTGTGCCGCCGCATCCCGCGTGGCTTCTGCTGAGCAGGCAAGATCATGCGCCGCATCCTGCGAAAGCTCGCGGAGGGTGACCCTGACTCCCTGGGCGATGTGTCCACGCTCGCCGACCCCACCGTTGTGGAGCGTCTCATCACCACCATGGGGCTCGCGCAGAAGAAGTGAGCAGCAGCGTAGGCCGCTGCTGCTGAGCATCTCACACTGCTGCTGAGCACTGCGGCTGCTGCTGAGCACATGAGTTCCGGCGGCTGAGCACATGGTGGCGGCGCAGCGGCAGCGGTGGTGCTCAGCAGCTCAGCACAGGGCTGAGAGGTGCCGCTGCTGTTGAGCTCGTGCGTGCTGGATGGCATCGGCAGCCAGCTGGGTAGCTGCTGAGCAGCGAGTGTGGCTGTACCTGCTGAGCACTGCATGGGGTGACGTGCTCAGCACCCGCCCACGGCAGCGACCAAAGCCGCCACCGCCAGCCGAACCAGCCATCTTTGTTGTGTGTGGGTGCGGGGGGCAAGTGCCCCCTGCGCTGTTGTGTTCTGCTTTGGCCCTTGAGGCTGTGCTGTGAGGAATGGCAGTGGTACTCACAAACCGCAGGAGGGGAGGACAATAGCATATATTATGCGGGGGCTTGGCTGGCATACCATTAGGGGATGGGGGGGGGAGAGGGGGAGAGTGGATTTTTTTGCTTGCCTGTGTTGCCAGCCCGGCAGGGGCGCGCACAGGCATGCGTACATGTTCCTGGCATTACACACCATGCGGCAGGCATGGCATATTCCACTAGATTGAGTTATGCTGGAGATTGGCGCGCAGCACGCAGCCCGACCGTGTGCTTTGAGGCACACACGCTGGCAGCTCTACTAGTAGTACGCATTGTCTAGGGCCGCTTTCACGTTGCAATCGAGGAGCTTTGGCCGTCATGGTGGCATGTCCTGGGCGCAGGTGCACCGACGTGCCGCTGCACACGCGCCCACTCGGGTGGTGCGTGCATTTTTTCTGTCACTACAGTACTCATGGCACAACGCACTTTTCGCGACAAGGCAAAGGCTCAGGGTGGTGGCGCTGGCGGTTTTTCTGATGCTGCTGCCATTGCTGTGCACCACGGCTCAGCTGTTTGGCTCAACAGGAATGCGTTGGCGTGAGGTTCAGTGCCACAGGCACCACCACATGCGTCGGTCAGTGCTACTGCAACCCGCTTGGGGTTGCAGCATGCTTGATTATGCTTGTCCCATTCGCGCACGCCATCTGTGCCCAGAGTTTTCCGTGCCCCGAAAGGGAACCATTCAAAAAGGGTGGGTGTTATATCAGTCCTGTGGTGCGTGCAGCTGCTGCGCACCTTATACGTGCTACAGTGGCAATCTCTGCCACCTAAAGCTGGCTGCTGAAAGCGTTTGTGTGTGAGACTCTTTTGCTGTTGCAGCATTTCATGTCCTTCAGTAAAGTGCAAGTGTGTGCGTGTGCTAGAGTTGGGACCGTGAAGCAACAGTTAGTTATCACGGTATGTGGCTGGTGTTCGCGTTATTTCACGGTATTAAAACTGATGCATTCTAAATTGGTTGTTGAAGTTGGTTGTTGCAGTTGGGCTTAAACTTCAACTTTCCAGACCAACTTCAACTTCACCAAATGCATCAACATGCCCACCAAGTGTGTGTGTGTGAGCCTCGATTATATGCGGCTCCCCGGTTGTGAGCTCCGAGACGCCACGAACAAGGGGCGAGGCAGCAGGGGGCGATGCCGCGGCCACCGCTAGGGGGTGCGGATGGCGTCACAAGGGGGCAATACTGCCAAATACCGCCTGCTCTTGGCAATAGTTATTTCGCAGTATCGATGACGCGTACCGCGTGGGCAAACAGTTAGTTGTCACGGTATACCGGCAACTTGAAATGACGCGTTATTTCACGGTGTTTATGTTCACGGTCCCAACTCTAGCGTGTGCAAAACGTTGAACATCGGTAACTAGAAAAAATGAAACAAAGCGCACACAGTTGACAAGACAGGCAGTAGGCATTTCTGCACTCCGCCAGCAAACATAGGGACTTTGGGGCGTCCCTGCTGCATGCACACCCACCAGAAACATTGGCAGTCAACAAGGCGCCACAGGCACACACACCGCACGGCTAATGGCAAGGAGGCCACTGACTGTTGTTGAAGCTTCTCTCCTTTTTAAAAAACACTGCCAGTGCCGATGTTTGTGGTGTGCCGAAGAAAACAGGGTTGGCATTCGAAACCACCGGCGCCTAAAAAACACAAGGTTCCCACTTCTCAAGGTTTCACCTCCAGCCATAGAGACAGTAAGGCCTTCGCGCACCGGCTAAGCTGCAGAGTCTATGCAGAAGGGGTCGGCTCCGCGGGCTGCCCTGGCGGCGGCACGGCGGGCTGGCGCCCGGCGGGCATATTATATGCCGCAGTGGCATATTTATGCCGCAGCGGCATGAGCCAACTGGCCAAGTTCATGGCGCTGAATTGGGATGCTGCCGCTACCGCCACGCCTCACGCATTGCCACCCTGCACCCCCCCCTTCTCAGGGCAATCGCACGGGCATCCGGCCCTGTGCAGCCTGGTAAGGGCGTACCTATTGGCAGCCCTGATGGCGCCGCATGTCCGCGATGACCAGTCCCCCCAGGGGCACCCAATCTGCACCGCGAACTCCACTCTGATGGGTGTCAACGGGCAGTCGTCCACGAGCGCGGCCGCGCCTGCCAGCGGCCACTCCGCACCCTGCGCCAGCAGCCAGCGGGAGCGCTCCTTCCAGGCGTGGATGCACCTGAACGTAGGGGTGCGAAAAAAAGGTATACTTCAAGCACTTGAAGTATATGAGCAGGCCACTTGCGCCGCATATAAGGCGTATACTTTTACGGTTACAGGGGGAAAAAATGGTGCCAGCTTGTTTGCAAGCACATGGCGCGTACCACCGGGGTGTTCCCTCATCATTTGGTGGCCAATGCAAGCGCAATTCGAAGCATTTTGTAAGTAACAACTCAAGTCGATTATACGGAGTTTCGCACCCCCACCTGAAGGCGTCCACCAGGTGCTGAGCACGCTCCGCCCGCGTCCCCCACGCCAGCAGCCCCTCCTGCCGCAGCCACGCCAGCTGGTCAAACCGTGCGCCGTACCCCCGCAGGCTTGCCCTAGCAACGTCCGCGGAGTTGAACGGGCAGCCTGCCGCGCGCAGCCACTGCAACACCGCCAGGTGGCCGTTGTGGGCCGCGGCAATCGCTGTCGACTCTCCGCACGTGTGGCCGCGCGCGAGAAGAAACTCGATTACGTGCCGGTGGCCGTTGTACGCCGCCATGTCCACAAAGCTCAGCTCATGCGGCGGGGGGCGGCCGAGGAGGGCATCGGTGGACGAGGTGCCGCCAAAGCACGCCTCAAATGCGTCCAGCCGCTGCGGAATGGGCGGCTGCGGGTGGAAGGAGATGGGCCCGAAGAGGGCGGGCGCGCGGTGGAGGAGCCACTCCAGCGTGTGTAGGTGGCCGGCCCGGGCGGCCCTGCTGCACAGCCCTGCTGAGTACCAGGGCGGCCACGACGCATGGCCCACCTGCACCAGGGTGTGTGGGAGAGGCGGGGGGGGGGGGGCAAAAGTAACTGTCTGAATGGGAGCACACAAGACGCACACCGCGAGATGCACTCGCTGCTGCGCACGCGCGGCGCACTTGCTGCTAAGCACACACGGTGCACTTGTTGCTGAGCGCACATGTGGCGCAGTTGCTGCTGAGCACGCGCGGTGCACCTGCTGCTGAGCACGCGTGGCGCACTTGCTGCTGAGCACGTGCGGCATTTGCGTGAAACAATCGCCTCAGTTTGGTACTGCACTGTTGCTCTGCTCCGTGGGTGGCAGCCGCTTGTGCACCACAAACCGCAGCAGCGGCGACCCCCGTGCCTCACCTGCTGCGACAGCCACACTAGCACCTCCTGAGGCGCGTTCCCGCAGCCGTCGGTGCGCGCCGCGACAGTCGCGCCCACGTGCAGCCAGCTGTTCATGGGGATGCTGTCCCTGCGCAGATAAATGAGGCGCCGCACCTCCTGCAGCAGAGACACATCGAGGCAGCGAGCGGCGGCCACCAGCAGGGGCGGCCCCAGCCGGAGCCCCGCCTCGATCGCGGCGTTCACCATCTCCAGGGAGCCGGTGGAGCCAATGGCTTCCTGGGCGGCGCGCCTGCTGAGCATGTCGCCCTCCAGGCCGCACTGCGCCGCCAGGCGCAGGCACGCCACAGACTCGGAGATGGCCCAGAGGTCCGTCACAAAGAGGCTCTGCGCGCTGTCGCAGGCCTCCGCCACCGCCGCTAGGTAGTGGGCGCGGAAGCCCCTGCTCACGCCCGCTGTGAACAGGTGCACGCCGGGGCCAATGTAGGCGAGAACCGCCCTGCACAGGGGGGAGCTGCTGAGCACGGCGGCGACTGCAGATGCCGGTGGCTCCGTGCGCGCTCTCTGAGCCGGGTGTTGCTTCTGGTGGTGGTGTTCGTTCTGGCTGTGCCACTCCTCAGCGGCCTGCAGCCGCCCCTGCAGCAGCGCAGCGAGCACTTGAGGTAGAAGGCGCCGCTGTCCCGCTCCACATAGACCGTCTTTGCGGCGGCGGCGGCGGCGGCGGCCTCCGCCTTGGCGAGGGGGAGCTTGGCCGCAATGTCTGCGCAGCGGCGGCACCACCAGGGGTGGACATGAGCGCACAACAACGAAAAATTCAAGATACTGCCAGGCCAGCGCGTGTGAGCAGCAGCTGGTACGTTACAAATAATAGGTCTACTACTGCTGTACTGATGAAGTATATATAAAGTACTTCTACTACCGTAGTATATAATCATGTTTGTGCGTGCGTACACCACCACCGCGCCAGACAAGGTGGCAAGCCGTGAGAAAGGTGAGCACCACCGCGCGGCCAGCGCAATGTGAGCGTCAGCTGGTACTCTGTACCCCAGAAAACAGATTGATGCATTCCAGAGCATACTGGTAAAAGATATGTGAAAGAAACCCAAAAGGCTGCTTATCCCAGCTACTGCCGCGGCTGGGGCAAAAAGCCAGGCCGAAGCCTGTGGGGTGATTTGTCCACCTGGTGTGTAGGAGACGCAAATAATGTCCTGTGGTGCAGCCCGCCCTGGGGCCGGGTGCGCAGGCAGAGATGGATTTTGGGCGACCGCTGATAAAGCAGGCGTTAATGTGCCGCCTGTTCACACCACGGCCTATTGATGCCACATCGTAGGCGGACGCACCAGTGTCGAAGTTGTCATAGTTGCCGCTGTTTGCACCACAGAGCAACAGCACACACTCCTGCTTCACATTGAGGGGGCAACACAACACGACTCCAGCAAAACCACTGAGGTGCATTGCTGGAGGTGCAAACCTCTGGTAGCTTGGTCGGCCATAGTGCATGTGTTTCCTGAGCGTTTGCAAGCTCGCAAGTGCCAATGGTCAACATGCTTGTCGCTGGCTCTTGTAGGCATGTACAGACTGAAGCGCTGATATACTCAAGTAGTACGGTGGTTGCAGTGATAACGAGGATGAACTTCACTATTCGACATCTCCGTCAGTGGCGCCACAATCGCGCAACACGCGCTACAGCAGCACACTACCAATATCTAGGATAGTTGCTATGGGCGCGGTACCCGTCGCTGCCTGTGGCGTCGGTGGTGGCGCTGCTGCGATACCTGCTGCTCTGTTTTTAAGAAAGCGCAAAAATGAGCCGAAATCGAAAGACCCGAAAGGTTCATCGTCATTTGTCGCCACATATGTGGGCTGGATGAGGAGGCGAGTGTTGCAGGCAGGAGCAAAGTTGTAGCGCGCAACGTGAGCTTTCGATTGAGCCACTTTGCAGGAGCGATGGCGATGGGCGTGAGCTAGCCCACCCGCCGCCGCCCCCCTCCGGAGGGGCCCCCGTCCGGCAGCTTTCCGCTATTGATTTTTCCCCTTTGGGTCGCACGTTTTGGCGAGGTCAGACATGTGTGGTTGACTCGCCCTTCACGAGAGCTTCCGATTGGTCACGGTTTGCGCTCTGGCAGACACGATGGGCCCGACTTTTCCAGTGCGAACAGGCTGTTGAGCACGGGCAGCAGCGGGCCACGGGGGACGTTTGGCCACCCCACGCCCGCCGATCCCAGCTGCCACAGGCACCAGTAGGTGGAATCCACTCCTTTTGATGTCAGCTTTCGAATGCGCATGGGTAGATCTCGTAATATCGTGCGACCCGAAAGATAATCTCAATAGACTGTCCTCATCCCCGAAGTGACTGCAACCACTGTAGTAGGAGCAAAGAGGCTTATCAGTGTCGAAATCACTGTCCCTGCTTTGGCCTGGTGTCACGGTGGTGCCCCAGGCACACATTGCAGGTGGACGCCGAAACAATTTCACCTGCTTTGACCTGAAGTGTTGCCCCAGCCACGGCAGCATGCTACTGGACAACCCCTGGCGGTCGGTATGCTTACAAGACAACCTTCCAGCTACGCCGCAGCCACTGAGCATCAGTTCACGTTTGCAGGCGTCACAGGCGCTGCGAAGACATCGTAGCGAAGGTTCACACCTGCTGCTGTGGCGGCGATAGCTGCGGGGTCCACAGGCCACGTCCACCCTTCGCCCAGCCATGGCAGCTGGGCAATGCCCCTCAGGAGGTTTTCAAACGTCGCCAACACGTGCCGCACATGCCTGGTGCGGGTCGACTCCAGCTCCGGAGCCGGCTCGCCCTGCTCACTACTCTCGTCCTCAGAGCTTGACATGATAACTCCCGCTACTGCTGCTGCTGCTGCGGCACCACTGGGGCATGCTCTCTGTGTGGTTGTGGCTGTGGATTCACAGTGTGGAATGATCATGCGGACAATCTGCAACTTCAAACTTGAGCTTTCCATTCCCCCTCCAGGACGCGAGCGCATGTCAAGTCTCTGTAATAAGCAGGGTTTCATGTGCCCCCAGAGTGGGCTGGGGCTGCCCACCCATTCCAATAATGCGAGCTGAATGTATGCCTTGCTA
>JAULBY010054049.1:0-11361 GCA_032358315.1 Ophiocytium majus
AGGAATTCGTGCACGACAAGGCGTGTGATTTGATTCCCGCTGCTGGTGCCCGCCGTGCCGTGACTGCAGGCTGCTGCACAGCAGGAGGAGCTTGCTCTGGTGGCGTCGCAACGAGAAGCACAGGTGGTGGCAATGCAGGCGACGCTGGCGGCGGCGCAGGCCCGGACGGTGGAAGCCGAGCGTCGCGTGCGCAGCCTGTCGGGCGAGTACGAAGCCGACCACGCTGAGCTGGAGCGTCTGACTGCGGAGCGCGATGCTCAGGTTGCGGCGTTGGAGGCTAAGCTGGCTGATGCGGCTGCCCAGGTCAGTTTTGGCAGGCCCCTGAGTGTGTGTGGCGGGCGCATGGGCCGCACCAGGAATCGCCAATTGACGGCCCCACCATGCCCTGCTTGAAATTCGTGCCAATTACACTCTGTCCCCGTCCGCCGCTTACTTACAACCGCCTTCTGTTCATCATGTGATGTGACAACTCGCTTCCACATTGGTTGTTGCTCCACCTGCATGACAGGCTCGAGCTGTGGAAGGAGATCTGGGTCGGCAAATTGGTGTGCTTGACCAGGAGATGGTCCCGCTGCAGTCACGGGTTGCAGAAGAACAGGCGCGCCTGGGTGATTTCACAGCCGCTATGGATGCCAAGGCTGCCACCGCTCTGGCTTCTACTACTGCACGGTCGCCTGCATCAAGGGACTTGCCGCGGTCTTTCCTGTCTGACTACCATCGGTTCGCGCTGCTTGAAGCACGTGCGGCAGCTGCAGAAGCGCAAGCCGCCAAGCTCGTCATGCGCAACCACTCCCTGCAGGACCGGTTGGAGAGTCTGATGGCTTCACGAGACAACGTCTTTGCGGCTCTTCAGGTGGGGGCAAATTGGCTATTGTGGCATATGTTGCTATCACAGTGGTCCATTGTGTGTGCACTAGCGTTCCCTGTCCTTGGATGCTCTAAAGTGTTTAATGCGTGCTGCGCTGACACCTTCTTCCCCGACACTTTGGCTCGATGCTTACTGTTTGTTGACACTGGCAGGGACACCACCATGTTGACGCGCTGCGACTGCCCCACATTGCTGGAGGCCGGAAGGCGTCATGGGACAGCACTGGCTCCCACTCAGCTCCTGCCACCCACCTCACAGCTGCGAGCCGCCCTGCCAGCATCTCCCATGCCGACCTGGCCAGTTCACAGGGGCAATGCAGTCCGGACAGCCAAGGACTGACCCCTGGTGCTGAAGGCGAAATGCCTCTGCGCTTGCTCGGCGTGGCTGCGGCCGCAGCGGGGCGCGAGAGCAGCAGCGCGGCTGGCGACTCGGGCCGGTCACGCGTGTTCACCATCAGCGATGCGACAGTGGAAGGGGCAGCAGCCAGCACGGCAGGCGAGGGGGACGCGGCTGCAGACGAGCACGCACTGAGACTTGTGCTGCCCGCCATGCTGCAGAACTTGAGGCGGGCTGAGGCTCGGCTACTCGCTGAGACCGCTGCGCACGCAGAAGAGGTTGCCAGCTTGACGCAGCGCCTGGAGCAAGTCACAGCCGCCAAGGCTTTGCTGGAGGCTGAGTTACAGCAAGCACACGAACGACTGGCGGCCCTGGCGGCAGTGCCGGCGCCGGCAGCACCTCCGACGCCGCCATCTGCTCAGCGCTCCTCTGCGGCAGCTGCAGCTGTGGAGCTTGGCCCGTCACCGCAGTCTCCCCCGGTGCTGCCAGCCGCACTGGGGGCGGCATGGCAGGGGCGGTCTGCTCACCGGACCATGGCCGCGCCGCTGGCAAGGCGTTCCAGCCCTGTGCAAAAACTTTTTGCCAGTGCAGCCCCCGACGGAGATGCGTCGACGCCACTAAAGCACCTGCCTGAGGACGTAGTCAGCATGGGGCCGACACCACACAGCGTACCGCCGTTGCCGCCACCGGCCGCAGTGCGCGGCAGCGCCGTGCGCAGCCTGTCGCCCCCGCAGGAGCGGCAGTCGATAGTGGCGCTCAGGCGGGAGCATGCGACGCAGCGCGCCCAGATCCGTGCCCTCACCGACGCGCTGCGAGGCGAGGCAGAGGCGGTAGCCACCGCTCGTGCGGCCGGCGAGCGTGCTCAGCATGACCGGGCTGCCACCCTGGCGGCGCAGCTGGGGCAGCGGCTGCAGTGGGAGCGCACTGAGCGGGTGCGATTGCAAGGCCAGGCTGCCGCTGGTGCCAATGCCGGAGCTGCTGCCAGCGATGCAGTGCAGTCGCGGCAGCTGGAGCAACAGCTGGCGGCGATGCGGCAGCAGTTGGCCACGGCGGCTGAGGAGGCCCGGCAGGAGCGTGAGCGGGCGGAGGCTGCTGCGGCAGCGGCAACGCAGCGGCTGCAAGAGGAGGAGCACCGTGCCGCCAGGGCAGAATTGCAGCTGGTGAGTGCATGACTTGCTGTGGGCATACTTGTTTGGCACACCATGGTGGTGCAGTGCACAGCAGAGGGGCAAAGGCATAGCTTCCTGTTTACTATCAGAGTATTGCGTGGTCAAAATGTTACAGGCGCATGACACCATATCTAGAGTTACTTGTCAGACACAGCACCATCACTGCAGCAAGTGTCATGATTTGTACTGCGTCTGGCAACGATGGACCACAGTGACCTTAAAAATAACGAAGGCACCAATCGCACGCTGCACCCCATGACCTGCCCGCGACCGCTGCCCTCCCTTGCTCAGCACGATGCGCTGGAGGAGCTCGAGGCGGCCCGCTCAGAACTGCAAGCCGAGCTAGCACAGCGCCTGCCACCGCCGGCACTGTGTGCCCTGTCGCCGAGGCGCCACAGCTCCCCACATCTGGGCAGGCGCTACGTACGGCACGCCTCAAGCGCTGCTGCCCCAGCTGTGGCTGGCCTGGGACTGCAGAGGGAGTTCCTGTCGCCCATTGCAAGCAGTCGGCGCACGCACTCGCACAGCTCCAGGGAAGCCTCGCCCGCTGGATCTGGCAGCCCGTATGACACTCCAGCAGCGGGGATGCGCGTCTCGCCGGTCAGCTCTGACGTGTTCATGAGCGCACGGCAGACACCGGAGGACCTGTTACCGGCGCGAGCACCGCGGCAGCGAAGCGGCCGGGCGGCGGCACATGGCAGCAGCACCAGCAGAATCGCTGTGAGCAGCACCAGCGGGCATGTCTCCTGCAGCAGCAGCTCTGGAGAGGAGGGTGGCTCCGCGGCGCGTGCGGGCGGCGCTCTGGTGCGCGGCCGGAGCGGCATTGCAGGCGGCACAAGTATTGCAGATGCGGAGCAGCACAGCGCAGCGCAGCCGCCGCCTCCATCGGGCCTGCTGCAGTGGGGCGTCAACCTGCTCAGCAGGCTGTCGGATGCATCCTCCAGTGGCCTGGGCTCCCCTCAGCACAAGTGCTGGGACCTCTACCCCATAGACGAAGGGGACTCCGACCGCGAAGGACCACCGCACTCTGAGCGGCGCGCACAAAGTGCCGGAGCCGCCAGCCCAGAGGGTGTGGCAGCCCACAGCGGCAGTGATGCGCAGCTGGAGCCGCTGCCGGCACCGGCGCCTCGCCAGCGCCACCCACGGACCGAGGCCCGCACACGCCCTGACAGCAGTAGCGGCGCCCAGAGCGGCGAACCAGAGCTCAGGCGCAGCAGCCGGGGGCGTCGAGCGCGCGGGGACACGCCTCCCTCTCCCTGGCCTGCTGCGGGCCTATCATCTCCGCCCCCGCCTGCAGGCAGCTCCAGGTTTGCGTCGCCCCAGCAGGTGCGGCTGCCGTCGCGGTCGCCGAGGCCCACGCCAGAGAGCGCGCGCCGCGTGCCCAAGCGGCGGCGGTCGCAGTCCGCCGGGCGCGGCAGCGGCAGCGCGCCTCAGACTCCAGGCTCTGGAGGGCTGAGGGAATGGGCAGCCGGCGGGAGGTCGCCCACCACGCCCATTGCACGCAGCACGCGGCGGGCACGGCTGAGCGTGCAGCCGCTTGGCGGGCCGTTGCCGCCGCGGCCGCCGCTGCGGCGCCCTGTGTCAGCGGCAGCCGGGGTGGCGAGCGACGGGGACAGCAGCAGCTTGGAGGACAGCTACCGCGGCGCCAGCGGCGGCAGCGCTGCGGTCGGCGGCAGCAACGACGGCGATGTGAGCAGCTTGGTGGCTGAGGATTCGCTGCGCAGCACCTCTGATGCTGCGCGGGAACTGCCACCAAGGGAGCTGCCGGTGCGTCGGCGACGGCAGCAGCAGGAGGAGGAGCTGGCCTTGGTGGTCAGGGGCGGTGAGGGGCGGCGGTGGGCCGACCTGCTGCAGCAGCTGGCGCCGGAGCCCGTTGCTCACCCTTACTGGGAAATGTTTTGATGTGCAGATGTTGTGACATAGCGTGCGATTAAGCAAGCCATTGCGTGCGACACACCCGGTGCCTGCAGCCCGTGGTTGCGGCAGCGCAAAGGTGTATGTACATACTTTTGAAGTAGTGTGGGTGGCCTGCGCTGCCGGCATGCGGCTTTTTGTTAGCTCCCAGCAATTGCAGCAAACCACAGCGCAACAGGTCCAATCTTTTGGGGCCACGCGGCACACAGACAAGGGATGGTGGCGGTCAGGCATGCGCATGGCGGGTGGTCATGATGCGTGCCATGTTATTATTTTTACCCCCCGTGATACTGATGTTATGTGCGCACCCCGGTCCTGTGCCGCCTTGGTCTCTTGCCATTGCCAGATTGCAGCCAGCAGCCTGTGAAAGTATCTGCTTGCTGCACTCATACGCGCGCATATCTCTGCTGATGTACAACTTCTGCAGCCATGCCCTGTGCATGCAGGTGATTGAAACATGGATTGTTTCGATAGCTGGCAAAAGGCCTAGCAGCAGCAGTCGCTGCAGCACACCAGCCCAGCAGGGTCGACTGCTCCAGCGTGGCAGACATTGTACCAACCTGACTTGTTCATTGTGCACAAACACAAATACTCAGAAGCAGAAGCAGCTTAGAGAAAAACTGCATGTTATGCAGTAGAGGCAGTTCAGAAAAACGCTATGCACGCCGCATTGAGTGTGACACACATGCACAATTGACGGTGACATTACAGGCAACGTTGTGCTGTTGGCGGTAGCGCTTCAAATAAAAACGATTTGTGTGCTGCAGCACATCACCTGTTGTGGCGGAGAGGTAACGCCATTGCCACAACCATCAAGCCGCCCCCAGACAACAGTGCGGCACAAAACCAGCAACGTTGTGCCTTCGACCGGTCAGCCTCCACCTCGTGCAGCGGTCCTACTGGTCAACATGGCAGCTGCCATGCGCTTGCCTGAGTCGCTCTAACCCAGTCAGCCACGCATGGACTCCCAGTAACCCAGTCACCCATGCAGGGACTGCCAGCCAGGGGCTGTGCGGCAGCAAGCCACACAAGCTAGGCGCCGCTATTGTAGCCTCACATGGCCCATCCCAGGCTCTTGGCGATGGTCGCATCAGCGCCACCGCCGCGCAGCATGGCCAGCGCGGATGCAAAGTAGTCCTCACCCCTCCTTGCCACCACCTTCTTGCCGTCCAACTCAAGGGGCAGCTCGGCAGCGGCGGCAGCGCGCCCCGGCTCGATGCCAGCCAGCAGCTTTGCTGCCACGCCGCCGTCTAAGCCTGCAGCCGCGGCCTTAGCCGGGAACGTGGCGGCAATGGAGTGGGCGGGCCGTGTGAGCGTGATGGTGGCGCTCATCGGCTCGGTGGCACCCTCCACCTCAAGAGTGAACGCGTCTGATGCGATGACAGGCGCGTGGGACGGCTGGAGCGCGGCTGGGAGCGGCACGGAGCCAGTTGCCTCTCGGATCATGGTGACGTGGGCGGCGATGGCCGCGGTCAGCGCACCGGCGGCGGCTGCCTCTGTGAAGAAGACCTCCACCGTGTCTGACATGCTGAGGCCCGCCTGTGGGCAGGAGGCGCAAAAGTGCGGTGGTGGGGCACAGTAATTGTAGCACAAAGCTAAGCTACAACGTGCAGGTGCAACTGTAACGCCATTTGTTGCGGCACCCAGTGTGCGAGATTCAAGTGCGCCCCTCACGCGGGCGCGACTCGCAGGCACATTTGGCATTGTTGAAGGGTGCAGCCCTCGCTGCAAAAACCCAGTCACCACAATACACCAAGAAGAACACAGCAGCCAGCAGCAGGGGCAGCAGACCACCCTCACCGCCGTGTAATCACACCGCACACAACAACACAGCAGCAGCACAGCCCACAGCAGCAGCAGCAGCAGCGCCAAACCACCATCACCGCAGCGCACCTTTTTGCGCAGCTTCTGCACGCGGTTCAGCGCCTCCCTGGCGAGCCGCTGCTGCAGCACGCGCTCGTCGCGTCGGGTGTCCAGCACCACCACCACGCGCCCATCCGGGCTCACGGCGGCCTCGTACACGCTCGCGTCGCCGTGGAATGCGCGGCGCACCAGCAGCTCCTCGCTGTCCAGGGCCTCCCCCGCAACGTCAATGGTGCCGCACTCCATGAAGGTGTTGAGCTGGGCGTCTGACAGCTTTGAGATGGCCTCCTTGATGGCGGCGGCGCCTGTGCACGCACCAGCCGGGTGTGGGAGAGTGCGTGCTCAGCAGTGAGGTGGCGCTGCGACGCATGCGTCCACCGCTTGCGTGGGGCGCAGGTCTCATGACAGCTTCGCCGCAACATCCGCTACCGTGGCATCAACATCAACGTCGAAACAACCAAGCTGGGCAGCAGTTGTGTGCACAGCGCCCGTGCGGACACGTGGGGTGCAGGTTCTCAAA
Organism: Ophiocytium majus; assembly: GCA_032358315.1. NCBI lineage: Eukaryota > Xanthophyceae > Mischococcales > Ophiocytiaceae > Ophiocytium > Ophiocytium majus. Next base: position 6,671 of record JAULBY010054049.1, read on the forward strand.
TGTCACGGCCCCCCAACATGGCGCAGTGGGCCTGCCACCTGTTAACGCGCATGCACTCTCGTGCTTACCAGCTGGTGGCAACTGCACCACAGGGAGGTTGGTCACTTCCGGCACGGCCGGCAACCGCGGGCAGCGCAAGCGGAACAGTACGCCTCACACTCCAAGCCACAAGGTCAAGTGGCCAAAGGACCGCAGCGTTTGCCGTCTGTATGTTTCTGGTGGTGTCTGCAGAGCACTCAGGCCTGCTTACCCTTGCCAAAGCGCTTGCCCAGCAGGCGGTTGTTGGGCTCCGCGCTGAGCGTGCACCACTGTGCCTCCTCCCGGCACAGCGCCACCTCCCACACGTTCATCTCGCCGCGGATGTAGCCCTGGAGCTTGTCTACCGCAGCCAACACCGCCTGCACACGACCACCGCCACACAGCCACCAGCAGCGGCAGCAGCAGCAGCAGCAGCAGCACCGGTGGTCAAGCGGCAGGCAGCAAGCACCCTGTGTGAGACACGCTGCGGCTGGCAAGCCTGGGCACTGTGCAACACCACCGGAGGTTTGGTACCACAGAAGAAGGTGGGCTGCATGGGGAGGGCAGTTGGTGCGATGTGGTGTGATGTGGCGGTCACTAATATCGAACTGGGCGTTTCCTACTTGAACATGGTATTTATTGTACTGTACTTTACGCATAGAAGTACCGTAGTAGTAAAAGGTGTAGGATGGTTTCGTACCTCGCGAGGCCACGGGAGAAAGGCCGCCGCAAGGCAATTGCCGCCCATTGCTTTGGCACGCTGTGAAATTCTGGGGTAGCGTGGGAGTGCTTGCCACCCAGAGAGTGTTGTTACGTGCACACTGACAGAGTGTTTTACCGGGCGGCATTGTGACACGCCATGTGCTGCTGCACAACTTTGTCAACAACAAGACCACCAGCTGTCCTATTACAGCAATCCATTATAGCTCGGCAGTGCGTTCAAAGTTGACACTGATTGTTCAATGATGCTTGCCCCAGTTGCAAATCCAGCGCCTGCTAGAGTGCACCATAGTCCGCTGGTTACTCAGGCGCGGTTGCATGCGGACCTGGCTGACGCGCACAACCGCGTGGTTGAGGTGTAACGTGACAGACCAGCAACGGCCGCATACGGCAACACCAACAACCACACGTGCGACACCCATGATGATGTGGCGCACAGGTTTCATGGCCAGCCCGTGCACGCATACCTCGTCCTTGGTGACGACAATCATCTCCTTCACGGGCATCTTGAGGCTGATGTTGCGCTTGTCACGCGCAGTCCGTGCCAGCTCAATCACCATCTGCAGAGGGGCAAACGCCGAGGCCGCATAGAGCATGCATGGAGTCGGTCATAAATGCAGCACCACCGCATAATGCATAACAATGCTGTCTACACAGTAAAACGCGGGAGTGCTGCCAAAAGACACATGCATACACACAAAAGATCATGAGGAACACGGGAGAAAACGAAAACTACACATGCCCAGCCACCATACTCATCCACTGCCACCTTACGAAGCAAGCTGGGGCTTACACGATGGCATTGTCACCGAGCACAACAGAACATGCCACTGTGTGCTTGTGGCTCACCCACCGCTGCCTACAGGCTGCTCCCACCAAGGGCAACACCTTCTCAGCCAAGCCGGGAATGTGCACCATATCTTACACGTGCATAAAAACGCAGCTCCCATGTGCATGCGCGGTGTACCTGCATGGCGGCCATGTCAGCCTCCGCCTGCCTGTTGAGGAGCTTGGTGTTGGGCTGTGGCAGCATGAGGTAGTGCACCGACTGCGCGGTGCCTACTTCGCTGCTGGCATTAGCCTCCTTGACTGCGCAGCCCACGCGCGCAACAGCAGCAGCAACGGGGTCAGTGTGCCAAACAGGCCAGGCGCGCGCCACAAGAAGCTTCTGAAGGGAAGGTGCACACAGGTTCGTGACTGACAACGCAAGTCAGTGCATCATCACACACGTGTTGAACTCGTGAAAGTGCATGGGCGACTGAGTGCTTTGCACGACTGCACAGTGCCCCTGCACTGTTTTCACCTTGTCAGGGTTGCAATAAAATGTGGTTTATAGGTAGTACCGGTATACATGAAGGTGGTACACGCCATGCACACACCGCACACACTGTTTCAACAACGACTGAGTGCTACTACCGTGTGCACACGTGAGAGCGAGACAGTGCCGCGTGGTGCATTAGCACGGGCATGCTCTCACCATTGGCCTGGTAGCCAGGGTGCAGCTTGCGCAGCCGCTGGTAGACATACTCTGAGAAGAAGGGCATGAATGGCGCCATCACCTGCCGCCGCCAGCACAGCAAAAACACACACACGGCGGGAGCCCCATGGTCAAAAGTGTGGCTGCACTGCGGCCACAAGCACCATGGCACAGAATGCTGCTGCTGCCAGTGCAGGTAACTGCTGTACATGACAAGCGCAATGCCTGCAGCAGGGCCACAGCTGTGCAGTTGCAAGCACTGAGAAAAAACCACAACACCGCAGCACCATGCTGCTACATACCACGTTATTGACATAGAATATGAAGTACCACGTGTGTGTGCCAGAGTCCGATGTCTAAGTAGCGATGTGCTCCTCCTGTGAGCAACTACAAAAAAACCTTGGCATATGAGTAATAAATGTTCTATAGAGGCATAAGCGTGGCTCACCTGGCTCATGCACAGCAGGACCTCGTACAGGCATGCCAGTCCGACGCGGGCATCCTCATGTCCGTCGGCACCCTTGAGGCGCGACCTGTTGAGACGCACATACCTGCTCAGCAGCAGCAGCGGTAAGTAGCAGCAGACAGGTGAGCACAGCGCGCCGTGCACTGCCCAAACCTCAGATCCCAATGCAGACTAAAGAGGAGTAGTCTATACGAGGCCGCGTTTGTCCATCGCTTCTTGCTGGCATGCAAGACATGGGGTCTTGCAAGCCCACAGTGCAAACTAATACAACTACAGTAGACGGCCCGCTGCATGACGGATGTGGTGGCAGCATGAACCATGATCTGTACAAGTGTAGTACTTCCGAAGTATACAGAAACTCTCAAGTTGCGGACCTGGCCAGCCCGAGGTGGGTACACACATGCCAGGCTGGTCAATGCAGAGTTTTAACTACCGTTCATGCCTCTTCTTTCATATCTTCATACTGTGGTACCACAACCCTCAGGCGGCCCTGGCATGCCCGCAAGCGCAAAGACAAGTACCACAAGTACCACACATGCCCCCGGCGCATGCACCAACCCCCTACCAGTTGGTGAGGTCTCGGATGAAGTTGACGAGGCGCGGCACGACTGTGTACAGGCGGTACGCGTCCATCTCCTGGTGCACAAACTCCACCAGCCCCTGCAGAGACGCCATCACCCAGATATCCATGACATTGGTGCTCTTGGCTGCGGCCTCGGGGCTGGGCTTGAAGGCGGCGCCCTCTGAGTCCAAGGACTCCCAGCGCCGCGCCTGCAGACAACGCACGTGCCGGCATGTGTTGTTAGAGTCGTGTCTGTTGGACGCGCGTGCCGGCATGTGTTGTTACACTCACATATGTTGGCAACGACGACGTCGACGCACGTGCCGGCATGTGTTTATGACAGCCATGTCTGTTGGCGCAGGCACATGCTACATGCCTGGAGGCATCGTGTGGAGCGAGTAACTGCGCCGTCGCACCCCGCTGTGTCAACCCTAGGCACTCACACGCGCGTGCAAGGTGACTCGCAGAGTACGCTTTGGAGACACGTGCTAGCGAGCGTCCGCCACAAGCAAGCAAGTGCGTGGCCACAACGGGGCGGCGCTGCAGTCGCCCTCACCTGCTGCACAAAGAAGCGGAGCGTGTTGAACCAGGGGAGCAGGACGTCCTTCACCACAGCCTGCACGCCGGCCTCGCGGAAGCGCAGAGGCTCGGCGCGCACCACGGGCGAGTCAATCAGGTACAGGCGCAGCGCGTCCGCGCCGTACAAGGCAATGACCTGCTCAGCAGAGACGAGGCCACAGCAGGAGCAGCGGCAGGAGGGAAGGGCAGCAGGGGTCGGTGTGGGTGCGCGCCCTGATGATGGGTGGTTGTGCTGGTGGTAAATGGTGGTGGCGCGTTGCGGGCATGCCAGGGTGCTGACCATGTGCATGTGTGTGCGAGGACACCTTGCATGGGTACCCATATACTGCACAAGTATGCCAAAGCAATCAGAAGTGGGCCACTTCTGTAGATATTGTATGTCCATTGTGTACTTCTTCTTTGAAGTAAACACTTCACACATGGTGGATGGTGGACGAATGTGCATCTTACGTAGCAAGTGAAACAACAGGCACAATGATGTGGCACATCGCTAACCACCAGGACTGACACGCATGCACTGCAGCGCCAGCGGTGTACACACATTGTTGGGGTCGGGGTAGTTCTTGAGCCTCTTGGACATCTTCTTGCCATCCTCAGCCAGCACAAGACCGTTCACAATCAGGTTCTTGAACGGGGGCTTGTCAAACAGGGCGGTTGACAGCACTGCAGACACCACAAGACAGACAGACACAGTGCATTGAACAAGGGTTGAGTGCAGGGGGGAAGGTGCACAGGTAGCTGCTGCAATGCAGTCTATCTGCATGCATGCGCCCACCAGCACCTCCCTGTCCTGAGGTGCATGTGATCGATGGTGTCGACTGTGTAGTGAACAGCGCAAAGGGGGGGGGGGGGGGGGGGGGCGCCCCTTT
>JAULBY010054060.1:0-11358 GCA_032358315.1 Ophiocytium majus
TGGCAGCACCGCACGATGCCGATGTCGAGGGGCAGCAGCAGCAGAACGCGAGGTGAGTCAGTGCAAGTTTGCCAAAACCTGCTGTACGGGGTTCCAGTCGTCGCCGGTGCACCCCGTTGACAACAGTTGTTGCACACACCAGTTAGACAGGCGCCAGCTTACTGGGGGTGGGCGCTGGCGTTGTGACGCTCGCAATCGGTGGCACTTCAGTGGTGGGTGCCGACCCCGCACTGTCCACTCACCCCCAGCAGGTGTGCATGGTCTCCTCGCATTGGGCGTCTCATCTTTGGTTCCCGCTACAAGGCTGGCTGCTCACGCACACCCAGCGCATCACATACACGGCATTAGGTGCGCACACACACACACATCTGCCCCGCTGCCCGCGCCCCGCTCTCGCAGCACCAGGCCCGGCGCAGCAGCCATGACCTCTCAGCTGTCACCCGGCTTCAGGCGCCCGGTGGACAGCTCCGTGCCCGTGAGGAGTCCCACGGAAAGGGGCGCTGCCAGGTTCGTCAATGCTCCCTACATGTACAGCGTTGGAGCCGGAGCGCTGGCGCCACTGCCAGAGTCGGGAGGTCCGCAGGAGCCCACCGAGCAGGCGCCGAGGGTGGCTGCCACCCGCAGCATGGTCAGCCCATCATCATTCGGCTCCAGGCGCTTCAGCCAGCTCTTTGGATCGTCGCGGGGGCTGCCTCCCCCCGTGCAGCCTTCGCCATTTTCCAGGCTGCAGCCTAACCCGAGTGGCAAGGGGCAGGGGCTGCTGGAGGAGGGGAGGCGTGGCAGAGCCTTTGTGAGCATGAGCAAGATCAACAAGTACATGGAGGCCACTGGTGAGTCGTCAGCCGCAACGCACCACAGCAGCCTCACACACCGCGTTCGCACTTTGAAGTAAGGAAATTTCCTGGTTTGAAGTAGGTGGTGTGTGTGTGTGTGTGTGTGTGTGTGTGGTTGTCCCCAACTGCTGCCAAGACATGGCAGGGCAAAGCATGAAACCAAACACAGCAGTACTGGCGCAGTCCTTTTGTGCAACCCGTGGTGGTGGTGGCTGCTGGTGCAAGGCAGCATGCATGCGGGCTACTCCACCTGGTTGCTCTGCGACGTGACACAATCCACCAAATGCAGTGATGAGGGCATTGCACACACAGGAGGCAGCCCTCATGGCTTGACGCGCTAAATTGTTGTGCACTTGCTCATGGGAAAGACCATACGATGACCTGCACCAATCGAAAGCACCAGGCCTTGGCACTGTGTGTTCAGCTGGGCAGCGTGGCTTCACAGCCGCCTCCCGCTTTGCCGTGCGCGCGCCCGCCAATGGTGCAGCAACACTTAGTTCCCCAAGCTCAACCCTTTTGCTGTTGCCTTATGCACGCTGCCCCTTACGAAATGGCAGGCGCGCGGCCACCTGCTGAAGGAAGTGCGCTGGAGGCGGAGGAAGTCACGCGGACCCTGCCCGACCCGCAGGTGTGTGCGCAGTCCAATTTGTTGAAGTGCCACAACTTCAACTGCAGCTACTAGCGCTGTTGTGCCAACGCAGCACTGCTACCAATGTGTCGAAGCATTGCGGTACCCACCGGGCAGTACTGTTGCCTAGATTCTCCTTTGCAGTGCTCCTGAGTGGCACACACCGTGCCCACTGCTGCCATTGCTGTACCCAGTGTTGCTGGCATGAACTGCTCACCGCCGCACCTCGTGTGCGTCAACAACGTGCTCAGCAGCATAAAACAGGTTCGACTGTGCTGCGGGCCAGCTGTGCATTTCTGTTCCCATTCAACCATGCAGCCCCAACAGCAAATCAAACCACATTAAACTAACTCAAAACGCATACACACCGTTGCCGCTGCTGCGCCACCGCAGGAGACCATGTCTCTTCCAGGCGTGGCCTGGATCCGCCTCTTTGTGGCGCTCAACATTGCCATCTCCGCCTACTACCTGTACTGGCGCGTCTCCTCCGGCACCATAACTGGCATCAAGAACGGTTTCTTTGACATCAACGTGGAAGATGACTACTACAGCGATGGCGGCACCGCCGACGCTCCGCAGTGGGTGCTGGGCGACTCGGCCCCCATCTGGGTGGTGGTGTACGCGTGGGCGTTCTTTGGAGCGGAGGTGTGCCTGGTGCTCGCCATGTGGATAGGCCACTCGCAGCGCCTCTTCGCAGTCCAGGTACGCCCCACAGCCCTAGCAAGTACTGTATGATGACGCATTAGTCATCCCTTGCCCCTGCCGCCGCACTTGCCACCGCCACCTGCTCAGGTCGCCATGCTCAGCACATGGTGACACCGCATGCTGTGTGGGCATGCCACTTGCCCTGCATGGCACCAAGCAGCTACTTGTGTGTCTTATTCTCTGTGTCATGCTGCCTCTGTGATGCCGTGCCGCCGCTACTGCTGTGTGTGGCTGTGTGCGCGCATGTGCGGCCACTCCAGCGCTCTGTGGTGACCATGGACGAGCTCTGCAAGGCGGACGACTCTGTGGGCTACAACAGCCGCGTCTCCATCTTTCTGCCTACCGCGGGCGAACGCATGGACATTGTACTCAAGGTATGCCACTCACCCACCAGCAGCCATGTGCTCGTGCGCTCAGCAGCAGCCAATAGTGCTCGGTGCTCAGCAGCACTCTTGCCTGGCATTCTGTGCTCAGCAGCAGTGACGGCTTCTCGGCAGCAACCGCAGCAGCGGCGGCACAGTCTGGGAACACACACTCAGTGCCAGTGGGCGACCGAGCGTGCACACTTTGATATACACATGACGCCTACCCTGCCCACTTGAAATCCCTTTTTTTACAAAATACCAAACTCAGCCCCTGCACCGCCCGTGCCCCACCTGGCAGGCCCTCCTGGGAGCCCTGTCACAGCGCGGCTGGGACGCCGGCACCTCCAAGCGTTCCTACATGCGGCTGGTAGTCCTAGACGAAAAGCGTCGCAAGGGCGTGCTCGCCCTGAGCGCTGTCACCTACAAGCTGGCGCAGACGCTGCAGAGTGCCGACGTGCGGAAAATTCTGCAGTTCGAGGGGGTCATGGCGCCCACACCGCTGAGCGCGTATGAGTGGTGGAAGTCGGGCGGCGGGTATGCGCGCAAGCACCTGTACTCGGACCCGCTGCTCAACCAGGTGAGTGAGATGAAGTTGCAATTGAAGTTTGTGGCTTGCGTGACATGGGATGCACCCTGGTGGCTGGTGGTGAACGGCCCGCTAGATGCGGTCCTGTGCATAAGACGCCGCTGCTGCCACTGCCACTGCCGCGAATGCTGCTGCTGGTGCTGCCACAGCTTCTGCAGCGACTGCTGCACTGCCGTTGCTGCTTTTGCGTGGTGCGGCCCTGCCCATATGCTCAGGCTGCTGTGCTGCCGCCGCTCCTGCTGCTGCTGCCGTCGCTCTTGCTGCCGCTGCTGCTGCTCCTGTTGCTGCTGTCGCCACCGCTGCTCCTGGTGCTGCTGCTGTTCCTGCTGTTGCTGCTGCTGCTGTTGCCGTTGCTGCTGAGCACTGCAGGTGTGCACCATGATTGAAATCATGGAGGAAATTGCCTACAGGGAGGACAGCGGCCGCGGCGCCTTTGTGCTGCAGAAGAGGCCCAAATCGGTCAGTCACTCACGTACACCTGCTGCCAGCCGCACTTCGACTTCTCATGTTGAAGTTGTCTGCACGGCGTGCTTAAAACACAGCAGAGAGTTGCTCAGCAGCACTGCTGCCATGGGGACGGTGTTTACTTACAAGGGACAGGGTGTGCACCGTCATTGTGCTCTCATCACCTACTGCCCCCTCTCAAACATGCCACGCAGACAATGCGCTCGACAGTGATAGCCAGCTCACACGTGATGCCGGGCGTTGAGTTAGACCCTGCAACTACCACTGACAACTACTTCAAAAAGTATTTCAAAAGTACTTGCCGAAGTATAACCCGCGCCACGCTCTCCCCGGATGCGTACAAGCACCTTCCGCTGCTCAGCGCACCCTACCCGCTCGCGCAGGCTCCACCCGCACCCGAGCAGCTATCTGTATCGTCTGGTTTTATCTTTTTCCGGTGCTTCTCTCTAGACTAATAGACAAATCTGGTTTACCCGCGCACTTGTTGCTACCTTGCGCTGAGCAGGCGTCATCGGGCCCTCTCGGCAACAACCCCAACATGGAGGAAACCACTGCCGCTGTGCTGCGGTCGCTGCATGTGGAGGACGTGGATATTGAGCCTGGCTTCTCGCGCACCTTTGAGGGCTGTGCCGACGTGCCCACGCTCATCTACTACTCCCGCAAGAACCCCGGCACGCCCAAGGTGAGGCGGGTGTTCATGAATTCACGTTGTGACGGGTGTTCATGAATTCACATTTTGAGCAGGTGATTTCATGCACACATGTACATGCTGTGCGGACGTGCCCACGCTCATCTACTACTCGCGCAAGAACCCCGGCAAGCCCAAGGTGAGGCGGGTGTTCATGAATTAGGTTGTGAATTCATGCAGAGGTGTACATGTGTTTTAAGCTGCGTGGATGTGCGCCACTCAACACTACTCGTTGGTGCAAGAACCTGGCACACTTGAGGTGGGGTGCACTCGTCTAGGGTTCATGCCGTGAGCAGGTTAATCCATGCACAGACATGCTGCACACCTGTACAGGGACACTCAGCTGAGAAGTTGGTGGTGTGCGCCTGCGCACTCTGTGCTCTGCATGCGCTCCCTCAGCCACTTGCTCTCTTGCTCCCATGCCTGTGCCTGCTCACCTCCGCACCTCCACACAGGTGTCCCCCAAGGCCGGCAACATGAATGCGGCCATCTTTGCTGTGGACCACCCCGATATGCCCCCTATCATTGGCGACAGCACCATTGTCGTTGTCAACGACTGCCGGTGAGTGCTGAGCAGCTGGGTGATGTGCTGCTGAGCGCTGCTGCTGAGCAGTTATGCCCCTCGTGATGGTGCCAAACACCCCCTGCTGCTGGTGCTGCTGCCGAGCAACAACTCTGCCGCTGCTGTCCCTGCGCTTGCCGCTATTGCGCCCCCAATGCACGCCTGATTACCACATCAGCTGGGGTATTTGCATCCAGTACGTGTTAGCGTGGTTGTGCCGCAGGCAACCCACTCACCTCACACAATCAATGCTGCCACCGCCATGAATCCGCAGGCACCAGCTGCAGCCCAACTTCCTGCAGCGCACCGTCCCCTACTTCTTTGAGTACCACCAGGACTCGGGCAGCTACTGCTGGGCCAAGATTGCATACGTGCAGACGCCACAGCGCTTTGCACGCCAGCGCGAGGTGCACGACCCCCTGGGCAACCACGCCACCATGCAGGTACGCGCCCGTGCCCCACCCTCTTGTAACGGCTGGAGCCCGCTAGTTCAAGTTTGGCCGAAAGTGAAGTTGAGGTGTTTGGATGGCTGAGCTTGTTGTGGCCGGTGTTGTCTTGTGGTGGATGGCCTGACCCGAAGTGCACAAGCTTGTGCACATCACAGAATGGTACGCTTGACTCCGCCCCAAATTGATTGTTTGCAGCCTATCTGAGTTCTCTTCACAAAAGCCCTCATAAACCCACGCCGCACATAAACCCTCCGCAGTTTTCAACAAGTCATACTTGAAGTACAAGCGCAAAGAATGGCATCATGCGCTCATGGCACCTGCCGCTTGCCCCCCCTAACCTCCCCCCACGCCCCCATACCCCCCCCGCCTCAGTACGACGTCATCAACATTGGCAAGGACGGCATTGGTGCTGTGGGCTCCAGTGGCCACGGCTCCCTGTGGCGCGTGTCCGCACTTAGGGGCATGGACGCTGAGGGGAAAGTGTACGCCGACCCTGGCCTCACGGAGCTGGTGGGCAGCAAGCTCGGCTTCCGGAGCCAAATGGTACGTTTCCTGCCGCCTGCCTCTCCCATTGACGCCTGCCTCTCCCATTGACGCCTGCCACCCTGCACCGGGGGGCTAGTGTCTTGGTGGGAGGGACCTCAGGGGTCAGTAAAAGTGTTGCTGTGAGCAAGAAGCGGCGGCACATGCGAAAACCTGCCATGTCAGCCAAGGCCCCCTTCCATACTAGAGCACGGCCCTTGACTTGCACATCGCTCGGGGTATTTTGGCAAAAAAACGGCTCAGTTTCAATGCCCTTTCCCGGCCTGCTCACAGCCTCCTCATAGCCTGCTGCTGCTGCCACACACACGCTGCTGCTGCACCCACTGTGCTGAGCAGCTGATTGAGGACACACACACGAGCATTGAGATGTTCCGCGCGGGCTGGCGCAGCGTCTACATCAACGAGCCGGGGGAGCACCTGAGCGTCTGCACGCACCAGCCTGACAACATTGGCTGGCGCATCAAGCAGGTGCGTGCCTGGCGTGCCTTCGGAAGAGCAGCTGCTGAGCAGCTACCATTCCTGCTCAGCAGCAGCAGTTTGTACTGCTCAGCGTAGTAGTTGTGTGATGCAGTACCACAGGTCACAGCCTGCGCTGCTCAGCAGCACAACAGGGAGAACAAGTGGCGAAACAGCTGCCCACTGCTGGTGCGCCAGCCTTCGTAACGGCACCACACATAGGTCTGATGCAGGGGGGGAGCAGCAGGGTTTTGCTCAGCAGCTACTGCCGCGCTCCAACCCCTACACGCCGTGTGGAAATGCAGTGCTGCTGTCGCTAGTGGCGCTAAGCACTGTGTGTGCTGCTGTGGGCTCTGCTGGGCACCTGCAGGTGTTGCGGTGGCACCAGGGTGCGGTGCAGCTGCTGCTGCTCAAGGGGCCCTGGTACACGAGCTTCGGCGGCCAGTTCCCAACCATCTTCCACCGCATCTACGCTTTCGACCAGGCCACCTACTACCTTCAGGTACGCAGTGGTGGCAGCACCGGCAGCAAGCAGGTCCACAGTAGGCCAGAGTTTTTACGCGCTGTGCTGTAGACCTATTCTGTGCAGCATCCGACAGCAGACAGCGCATGAGAGCTGCTCTTGGCGGTCCACAGCCCGCTTGCACACACACCCGCGCTTCGCTTCTGTCACCTGAGCACCCACTGGCCCTTTCTCCCAGGCACACTCCACCATCACCCTTGACCATGCTCGCGCGACACACAGCCTAAATGTGTGGCACGTGCAGCTGCTGCCGTGGATAAAACAAACCCTGTGCCAACGCCCATTTTGGTCATTGATGCCCATGGCCGAATCCAAGTAGCTCCCACCCAGTGTGCTTTGGTGGTGACTGACCGGTCATTCGGTTTTTGTACTTACTTGTGCAGGCCATTCCGGGCTACATGCTTCTGCTCATGCCGATAATCTACGGCGTGGCGGGCCAGTCGCCCTTCACCGCGGAGGTCTTCCCCTTCTTTGTGCGGTTCATACCCTTCATCGGTGAGTCGTGTGTGCCACACTTCCCTTTGCCGTACCATTTAGATCGTCAACGGCGCAACCCCACAGTTCACTTGGTTGGGCAGTTATGTGATGGAATCAGTGGGCGCTTGGTTGCAAGATTATGGACAGCAAAAGGCTTCGAAGCCTGAACGATGGCCACGTGAAAGGGCGAGAAGGAGGTTGAGCGACTCACTTGAAGTAGGATATTTAACGGCAGGTTGGGAATGCGAAGGTACCTCCAGGGGTGATAGTACATTTGTTCATGAATTTACGCCAGGTGCCTGCCCAGTTGTTTGTGGAGCAGCCGCTGTGGCTTTGCCTTGTGGAGCAGCCGCTGTGGCTTTGCCGCGGTGACCTGGCACGCCCCCGCCGTGACTGACTGCATCTCCTAGTGTGTGGCTGACTGTATCTCCCAGAGCAGCTGTTCAACGCCTCTGCTAACGTACCTCATGTCCCTGCTGCTACCGCTGCACCGCTGCTGCTGCTGCTGCTGGCATCGGTGCTGGGAACTTCAACAACTCTGCAGTGTCTGCCCTGCTGCCCACCGCCATTCTGGGCAACCGCCGCGGCGTCAACGCAGACCGCCTCTTCAGGGATGAGCAGGTGCGCATTTCACAGCGCCTGCCGCCGGTGCTGTAACAGCTCAGCAGTGCATCACGTTGCGCAGCTTGCTGGTGATATGATGTGTGCATACATACCTCTTCCCTGTGCAAACTTGCAGCCCTCGCACGCTCTGCGAGTGCCAGCAGCTTGGTGCCCAATGTTGCTCCAAAAGCGCCACGGTCGTGCTGCAAATCACGCCAGATGGTGTTGAGTGGAGGGGCATCGCTCCACCGGCGTACACCTGCCACTGTTGCCCCAGCCGTTGGCAGCCCATAGCTACGCAGCTCTCGACATCTCATCCTCAGAACTACTTTAGAAGTACCAATACAGGCATGCCACAATACACTCCTAAACCCACCGTCACTCCATTTCCGTGCTGCTTCCGTTGATTCTACTGCAACTTTGCGCAGGTGTGGCTGTCCACGACGTACGTCCAGCTGTACGCGTTCCTGACCATGCTCTGGCAGATTGTGACGCGCCGCAGCGGTGCCGACGCGTGGGCAGTCAAGGCACCCACGTGGCCCCTCTTTGTGGCCTTCTATGGGGAGATGGTAGCCCTCATCGGCGGGCTCTGCTGGCTCATGTGAGTCTCCGCTGCTTTCTATTAGATAGTTTTTGTGGTCAAATTCTGACCCAAAAACGATTTTTTTGTTATCCCCCAGGGGGCGCATACTGAATGTGCAGCTGTGGTCGCGTATCGCCGCTGCTGGGAGAGTGCGACTGCGCTTGCAAGTCACTTGGGCTGTGCTGTGTACATGTATGCAGGGCGCATCCCTTACCACCAAGCAGCTGGTGTTGTAACCTGGTTGGTTTAGTGGACACTGCTACTGCCACGGAGGAAGAGCCCGCAACAGGCATGCACACTCACCCCCGCCCTCTCCGCTGCTGCATCGCCATCCCTGCCACCACCTCCCACGTTCAACTTCAACAGCTACTTCAACTATCAGAGCGCGCGCATTGCCGCGCTGAGCAACAGTTCATCCCCCATCTACGAAGAAGACACGCCCCTCAAAAACTACCCCTCCATCGACTGGACCCTCAACTTCTACTCTGTGGCCGTCAGCGCAATCGTCGCTCTCAACGCCCTGTGGCCCATGGTGTCCATGCAGATGGGGTGGGGCGCCCCCAACCTCTACAACCAGAAGGTGGGGGCGTATGTGGTTGGCGGCGGCGTCATCATACTAATTTCGGGCGTCGCCTACTTCCAGGCCATCTCCCTGGGCACCAGCCAGACCTCCATCGGCGCTACCTGAACCCTTCAGGGGTATGCTCAGCGGCTGTCTCGACACTCTGCAGCAGCACGGCGCATGCTGCTGCCGCCCGCTGCTGTGAGGCATCCGTAGCACTCCAGCCCTCCCCGCTGTGGACGTTTGTGGGCCCACCAGCGGCTCGCAGGCGTTCATACTTCAACTGCAATTTGAAGTTAGTAATTGAAGTTGAGCGCTGTGCGCCTTGTTGGCGCAGCGCTCTCCATCGGACAAGCCAGCGGCGTGCTGCACCGCTGTTGCCGCTGCCGCCCAGCTGCCCCCCCCCCCCCCCGCGCGCCCCGGTTGTGGCGTGAGGGGGGGGGGGGGCACAGAGTTGACGGCGGCAGCGGCGGCTGCATCGCTGCCTCAAACTGTTTTTGTGATAGGCACCGGGGCCAGCATGGCCACTGTCGTGTGCATGCCTGTTGCAGGGTGCATGCAGCAGTGGGGCCGTGTGACGCTGGGCCTGATCATATCTGTACGGTTTCCATTCCAGCAGCCGAAAGTTAGTGCTAGTTTCCGGAGCATAGAAATATGTGTGTGCCCAGGAGTGCACCTGGCAGTTCTGTTCCGCATTTCACCCACCCACCGGCAAGTCCCGCCCACACCCCTCACTACAGTATGTAGTGCCTTTGGTATGCCGGCTTTTCTGGGAGGTAGTTCCAGGCGCACTGCGCTCGAGTGTTGCCCAAGTGCGCAGGCTGCTGCAGTGCCGGGTTCGTAGCACCGCCAGCACGCGTGTGCACATCCAGTCATACACTATCTCTGTATGTAGAGTAATGTCTGCATGTTGGCGCCCAGGGGGTTTCGAGCCCTGGCGTGGTGTGCGTTTGCAGGTTCAGAGGAGCGGCTGCGGCTGTTGTACCACACTCGGCTGGCGCCACTGCTGCCGCTGCTCACTGCAGAGGCGCACAGGTGCATGTCTGTGGCCAGTTTTTTTTGTTTTTGCTGCAACCAGTGGGTGATACTTTCATGTTTCGGAGCAAGGGGCTTTATCTTGTGATAGCTGGCGTTATGGAAGCAAGTGCCAATATCGATGGTGGCTGCAAGTTGGGAGCCTGCCCTGATGCTTTGTTTGCCCTGCTGCTGGCTGATAGGTGGATTTTCGGGTACACATGGTGTGGGTTGTGTCATGTTGTGTCTGCCTACTTGGTGCATTGTCAGCAAGTACCAGGCTTGTTCTTGTTGATGCCAGCATGCCAGTTAATATGTACAGGCACTGTGTAATCCATTGGTGCAGCACTGTGGTAACAAGCCAGGCTTACACCAGAGCGCGCTGTGCTGAGCATTGCCGTCTTGTTCGCCAGCACCAGCATGTCTGATCATGCTTTTTGCGGTCACACGCACACCATGTGCAAAGGGCTTTCCGCGCCCTAAGCGGAGTTCAATATAAGTACTTTGCAACTTAGAGTATACCCACTGTGCTGAGCATTGCCAGCTTGTTCGCTAGCAACAGCATGTCTGATCATGCTTTTCCCGGTCACACGCACGCCATACATGTGCAAAGGGCTAAACGGGCCCTAAGCGGAGTTCAATACAAGTACTTCGCAAGTTTCTACTTCTAGGGAGTATACCGGTAAACATGTACTGTAGTGGCTGTTGGAAGGGTGGTTATGCGACCCAGTCATGCTATTGCTGAACTACCTTTGTACTACCATATAGCACCTGCATATACTTCGGAGTACAAACGATGCAGTGGCAGTTTGCTGTCCTGCGATGATGCTGTCTGGTAGAGACAGGAATAGTGCTCGTGAATTGGTTTCTTACTTTCGGATGGGTGATTGGTGTGTACACTGTGCGGCCTTGAATCTGGCTCCGATGTAGCTGGCAAGCTGGGCGCTCCGGTGCCATGCAGTGCTGGTAGTACCGTCACGGTGTAGGCCGGCTCACGGTGTAGTATGAGTGATACTTGTTTGACATGCTTCTGCCAAGCCTCATGTGCACAGGCCTGTCCTCGCCCCTAACGGAGTTGAATGAACGTACAACGCTAGTTCCCTCAATTGTCAGGGTCACAGCCGGGGGATGCATCAATGCTCTACTAGTATATACACCGCTGCATTTTTGGTGGCACTGCTTGACACTGAGCACTG
The DNA here is from genome assembly GCA_032358315.1 of Ophiocytium majus. Taxonomy (NCBI): domain Eukaryota; class Xanthophyceae; order Mischococcales; family Ophiocytiaceae; genus Ophiocytium; species Ophiocytium majus. The sequence goes on from JAULBY010054060.1 coordinate 11,239, forward strand.
CTTGTGCATCCTACGATGTGGCACTGTACGGGTGGCACCTGGGGACCTTGTACTCTTATTAAACTCCGCTTAGGGCGCGGAAAGCCCTTTGCACACGGTGCGTGTGACCAGGAAATCAGA
>JAULBY010054082.1:0-11356 GCA_032358315.1 Ophiocytium majus
GGGGGGGGGGCAGCAGGTAGTGCGGGGGAGGGGGGGGGGTGTAGCGGTGCGGGTGGCGTGGTCATGCGCGTGCTTCTGTGTGTAGTTCTTGAAAGGCTTTGCTTTGTGTGTGGACACTGTGAGTGTGTCGTTCCTACGGTAGACGAGTGCGGGAAATGGGAAGACCTGGACTTCATCGCTCTTGAGTCAGTCATCATAGGTATCCAATAGCAGACCGGCGTTCCGCAGCAGATGCCGCGCACCCGCTGCACATCGCATTCGTGCTGGCGCTCTCCATGCCATGGCACGTGACTCAGGCGTGCTGGTCCAACAAGGGGGCGTCACGCCTGGCGCCAGGGCCGCCCTGGTTGTTCTTCATCACCCACTTGCTCTTACGACAGCGAGAGTGCGTGTGTACATGGCTGCGGCACGAGTGGAGTGGCTTCGTAGTGATGCCCAAACACAAGAGCTTCACTGCCATGGCGGTGGCGGCGGCTCTGGCAGAGGCTGGTGGGGAGGGTGCGCGGTGCTGGAGGTGGCACAGCACCAGCGTGAGTGCGCTGTTGTGCCCGTAGCATATTTTGGGTGCCGCGCAGCGGTCGAGCTGGGCGCGTTACGTGCATGGCTTCATCAATCGTGTGTTGGCTCTGCTGCGGTGCAGTGCCTTGCTGCGCGGCGGATGCTTCCTTCAAACATGGTGTCTCTGGACACAAACTTCAACTTGTACTTCACCTGATGCTGCGAGCGGTAGTTGGTTCCTCAGATGCGTCAGAGGGGTGCGTGAGTGGTGATGGCCTGCGCCGAGACCGGTACGCACATGAGCGATGCACATATCTGACTGACAATACAGAACACAGGTGCATGTCCGCAGGCATGCGTGCCCATGACAGAAGAAGCCTCGTGCAAGCTTCCGCTGCTGCTGCTCTTGCTCGGCGTGAACAGGGCCCAGCCAACCCAACGTGGCACCGCAGCTAGCCTCACGGCACCGTCAGGGCCGGCAGCGGATGTGCCAAGCACGCGCGCAGCAGCGGCAGCAGCCCCGGCGGCGGCAGCAGGCCGCTGTTCCATGAGTTGACTCACTTGCGGGGTGCACATAAAGCTCCTGCACGTGCCCCAGTGACACCACATCCTTGCCCAGCACAGGATCCTGCACCGTCCTCAGCACCTCCAGTGCAGATACCTCAGCTTCGGCTATGGCCTTTGCTCCCAGGGCCTCGCCCCCCCCGCCTGACAGCCGCCGTCGCACCCCACGGCAGCTGCCCGCAGCAGCTGCTGCTCTGGATGTTCCTGTTGCCGCAAGCTGGGTGGTGCGCTGGTGGGCGGTGCAGCCTATGATGCCGCCGCGCCGCAAAGCGGCGCAGCCCAGAGCTCTCAGCATGTCCAGCTGTGCCACCGACCCGTCACCGCAGCACTATCGCATCGTCAAGCAGCGGCAGCAGGCAGCAGGTGCGCTTTTGGACGGCACTGATCAGTCTGAGGGCGAAAAGGCGGCGCTGGCGCTTATCGCCGCGGCGAGGCCATATCGCCCCAAGGGCGATTCAGGTGGGGATTGCAATTGCAATCGTGGTATTGCAATTGCGCAAGCAGGCAAGCGCAGGCAAGGCAGCACAGGCAAGACCACTCACAACATGCCCATCTCTATCTGTATATCATGGTGACAGTGCATTTCTTGCCAGCGCCTTTCTGTTTAAGTTGAGGAGCAGCCTGTGCCCCTGGGTCCAATGTGATCTTCAAGATGGTTTTTAACGTGTTCACGCAGCGCACCGACCTGCAAAAATCCCTCATCCTGTTTCGTGCGGCTTCCGCAACGCGTTTTTCCCTCCATGACTCACGGCACAGCAATGACGACGACAAACTCCGCAGCTCACACACACACACGCGCACACTGCAACCCTTAACACACCCACAATACCTCCCCGCCCCCCCACCAACAGCAGGCGCACACCTTCCGGCACCCATTCCAGACCACACCACACAGTGCTCAGCATTTGTTCCCCATCCTCTCGCCCACCACCACGCCCTTCTACCCGAGAACCGCATCATAGCCGCGGCGACGCCGGCCCCGCCCACCGAGGCCCACCCCCACGGCAACACCCACAAATACGCCGCACACGAGCGCCGCGAGCGTCGCCGCCGCGCCCGCCACGCCGCCGCCGCGCTGCGCCACCAGTGCCGCCGCAGTGCCCGCGCCCCCCTCTGCCAAGGCTGCCATGGACTCGCCCAGCGTGACGCGCACCATGTCGTCCATCTCCCTCACGCGCCGCGCCGCCGCGCTCTCCGATGCCGACAGCGTCGTGGCGCCGCCGCCGCCACCATCACCGCTGCCCCTCTTGCCCTTGCCATGCTTTTTGCCGCGCCCGCTGCCGCTGTCGCCACTGCTGCCGCCAGGGGCCGCCTCCGGATCGCTGGCGGCGGCCGCCGCGGAGGCATTTTCGGCGTCCTCTTGCGCTGTCGCCACCTCCATGAAGGTTGTGCGCGCGTCGCCGTAGCGCGCGATCGCGTAGCTGACGGCGGCGTCGAGGCGGATGCGCGCGGTCGCAAGGGAGATCTCGGCGCGCACGGGGGCGTCGTACGCGCCGCCGGCGCGCGCCACGATGGCGACGCCCTCCGCCTCTACCTGGTGCGACTGCATGAACCCCACTGCCTCCAGCCACTCGCGCGGGTAAAAGGTGCGGCTCAGCTGCGCGAAAGGGGGGGGGGGGGGGGGGGGGGCGTGTGTGTCAGGGGTGGGGAGGATGAGGTGGGCGGCGGGGCTTGGGCGCGCACGCCAGGCAGTGTGGCGTGTGCGATGCGTGGTTGTGAAGCCACGCTGCTGATGCACGCACAGTGCGATGCATTGAGCGCTGCTGCCGCGCAATGCATGGTGCGGAGCGGGGGGGGCTTGGGCGCGCCTGACGTCGGTGGTGCGCAGTGATGCTGCTGGTGCGGGCGAGTGAGATGTATGCGAGGCGGCACCACTGCTGCAGCCCTAGAGCCCGCACACCACCCCCTACACCCCCCGTCCTCAATCACGCGCGGCGCACAAGCACACAGCCCCCACAGGCCTTGAAGCAACACAGTGCTGCGTGCCCGCGGCTTGCCACGCGCCAATGCAGCAACCATGTCACCCCTCCAGCGGACGCAACCATCGCCGCTGGCGTGCGCCCTCGGCGCCATGCCCGTGACTCGCCTGCATTTGAAAAACTTTGTTGTGCATAAACGGGATAAGCTTTTGATTCTTATACTGAAAGATGCAGAGCACGAAAGAATAGGATAATGCCAACCTGAAGCGTGTCCGCGGTCTGCTCTGGGTCCACAATGTACCCGTCGTGGTACTTGGACAGGAGCACCTCGAACAGGCGCCGGAACTCCCCCACGGCGCGCTGCGCGGCGGCGTCGGTCGCACGCGTGAGCGCCGCCGCGGCGTCGCCCGCCGCGCCCGCCGAGACCAGCGCCGCCGCGCGCGCCTCCAGCGCCGGCTGCGCGCTAAACAAATCGCTCTCGAGGCCGGAGTACAGAGCCGCCACGTCCGCATGAATGATGCGCGAGGCCTTGTACATCCAGTTTCCCACCGTGTTGAAGGCCCAGAAGGAGGCGTCCTGTGTGTGCGGGGGGGGGTGGGGGCGTGTGAGTGTGGTAGTGGCGCCGAGTGTGGTGTGGCGGTGGTGCACGCGCAGTCAGTGTAAGGCGTGCGTCTCAGCTTTTGCGGAGGTTTGCGTGTGCAGCGAGCTAGGTGGGCCTTCATGGTACAGCAGCCGCAGATGACGGCGTGTACCTAGCCATTTGTTGTAGGAACCCAAGCCATCTGCCCTGGTGCACAGTTGCCCTATCCAGCCGCCAACGGCGCGCTGCGCACCCTGACACGACCGGCACCAACACCGCCACCACCACCATCACCACCATCAGCACCACCCCCACCACCTTTCAAAGGGCTACCCACGGCACCACCTGCAACAGGACCACCACCACCACCAGCGGCGTCAATGGCAGCGGCAGCACCGGCTCCGGCTCACCTTGGAGTACTTGAAGAGGGAGGCGCGGCGGTGCGCCTCGGGCACGTCGTCCGCGGTCACATGACGATTTGAAGTGGGTTGAAGTACACCATAACCAAGTACAGCACTTCCAAGTACCAAATGGTATTATTATACACCAGAAGTAAGTTACACGCCGTGACCCATCACTACACAGTGTAATACACACTCACCCCGGAATACTTGAAGAGAGAGCCGCGGCGGTGCGCCTCGGGCACGTCGTCCGCGGCCACGTGACATAATGCAACGGCACCACCCAAATTTTCCTGTAACCCTACATCAAGACCGTGTTTACGCCGTCTATGCGGTGTATAGGGCCTGCTCATATACGTTTCTTCGCATCCCAAATTGCACACATACTCACCTTGGAGTACTTGAAGAGGGAGCCGCGGCGGTACGCCTCCGGCACATCGTCCGCGGCCACGTACATGGGCACGAATGTGGAGGCGCTTCCCTTGTACTGCGCCACCCACACGAGGGCGCCCACCGCGTCCGGCAGCGCGCGGCGCGACTGCGTGACGGCCGTGTACGTGGTGCGGAACAGCGCAATGCCGCGCTGGAAGAAGCCCGTCTTGCGCACCTCGTCGCCTGGGGGGGGGGGGGTTGCCGCGTGGGAATAGAAGTATAGTTGTGGTTGAAGTTTGTGTACTAGGCATACAGACATGGGGGAGTGTGCGCACCGGATTGAATTTTCAGATGCAGGGACACATGGGAGGTGAAGTCCAAGTTAAAGGTCAAAATTGCAGCTGAAGTTTTCAGTAAAAGTTGCGGCTATAGTTGAGGTTTGCAGACGCAAATTGATGTGGGTGCCACAGTGCGGCAAAATACAGCAGCTGGGCCGCTGCAAGGGGCATGGCCAACGCCCGGCTAGGCAACCACAGCCAGCGGTGTCGCATGCTGGTGTGTCGCCAGCGGAGTGTGTACTGTGCTTACCCAGCCACGCAGCCGCCTGGCACAGCATAATGGCTCCTGACACCACTGCCCACTGCTACAGCCGCGAGCCATGACCATGTCTGCCACTTCACCACAATGCTACATGCCGCACTGGGCTGTGAATGTCGGCGCTTCCCCATCCTCCTCAGACATGGACAACCAACCGTCCTCAGCAACAGCAGCGCGCGCGCCAAAGCACAACCCACAACTTCAACTGGTGGTTGCAACAAGCCGAAGTAAAAACACAACTTCAACTTGAAGTTGCACCTGCACCGCCCCCCTCACCCGTGATGGAGCCGTCGGCGGACGTCGCGGGGTCCCACCGGTCCGGCGTCCCGTAGGGCCCCGCCGCAGCGCCCGCCGTCAGGTCGAAGGCGCTCCCCTGGTAGTGGTCGCGCGCCATGGCCATGACGTCGCTCACGCGCAGCTTCGCGTCGGGCCGCACGCTGAAGGGCAGCCCGTTCCCCAGCCCGTCGACATACGCGGCGAGCCCCAGGGACGGCGCCGCGAGGTCCAGCACGCGCCACACGCGCCGCGTCGACAGCATGCCCGTGGTGATGGGGCGCGGCACGAAGGCGTCCGCAAAGTCGAGGTCGCCGCCGCCGCCGCCGCTGTCGCCGTGGGGGCTCCACCGGCCGGCCCGCTCTGCGATATCCCAGAGGTTGGCGCTCGCCATGTGGCGCGCGGGGTCCATGGGGCGCGGCACCGCGCGGATGGTGAACTGGTTGGCGGAGACGCTGATGTGGTCGTCGGGCACGCGCTGCGCGGCCCAGATGGCGCTCGTGCCGCTGTCGTCCGGCCCAATGTGGAACATCCACACCTAGCGGCAGCGGTGGTGGCGGCGGCAAAGGCAACGGGTGGTGGCGGAGGCAGTGGGGGCGGCGGAGGGTGGTGCGGTGGTGGCGGAGGCAGTGGGGGGGGTTGTTGGTGGTGGAGGTGGTGGGGGAGGCACGATGACAAGTTTTTGTGGTTTGTGGCGGTGCGCACGGCTGATCCACTGTGCCGCGCAGTCGGATGCGCGCCCAGGGTGTTGGGCTGCGGTGGTTGTTGTGGTATCGCTGCTTGGAGGAAACGGCACCACATGACTTCAGTAATGTGATGCCTGGGTGTATGAGCTCAGCAGGCGACATTGTACGGAGCTGCTGGCATGGCATGACTTGCATGATTTAAGATGTACCTCGAAGTATGTACTTCAAGTAGTGTGGTATAAATTACCATGTACGTCAAGTGATAATACAAGAGGTATAACATAAACTGCAGTGTGGTGCAGCGCCACAACATCTTGTGTTCATTTGTTGAAACACCTACTGGTCACACTGGGCATAGCAGACGTGCACGAGCCCGCCGCCCCCGCATGGGCAGCAGAGTTGTGGACGCAACAGTGGCGCACGCGCCGGCGCAGACACAGGTGTGCGGCGCCTCCCACTTATGAATTCATTACTAGTTAAGGGTCAGGGGTTATGACGTACTTCAACAAGGTTTTGAAGTACGTTACACAACGGCGTATTATTAAGTACGCCCAAAAACGCGATATAGGGCGTATACTGAAGAATATGCCGTGTAATATGCCGTGTAGTTGTATTGATTGGCACGTGTACTGTAGATATTTCAAAGTATGTGCAATAAATACACTGTACGTTGTCCGGCGTACAATGCCGGCGTACAATGGGAAATCTTGTACCCCGTGACCCATCACTGCCCCATGGCGCGCGCACTCTTGCAGAGGGACTGCTGCGGGGCGCGCGCCACACGGCACCTCGTCGTCCAGATTGGTGACCATCAGGACCTCGCCAGCCTCCTCCTGTAGCGCGGCCAGCCTGTCCTCGTCACGCGCCGTACTTACATGCGCTATGCTGCATAGAATGGAAATCTGTACTTGCAGTGTATGCTGTGACCCATCACTACCCATGACAGGCATGCACTCTTCCACGGGGCCACACGCACCTCATCCGGGTCGGTGACCGTCAGGACCTCGCCCGCCTCCTCCTGCAGCGCTGCGAGACCGTCCTCCTCGTCCCAGCCAGAGCCATAGAAGCCGTGCTCCACGGCGAGGTCGCCCATGGTCTGCATCGCCAGGCATGCCCGTGTCGCGGCGTACGGTCAGGGCGCAAGTAAAAAAAAAGAGAGCTACTCCTGCTTACCCCGTGGTACGGTTGCATGAAGAGTGCGTTGCACTAGTCCACGAGCGGTGCTGTACCAACCTGCTGATATTACTTCGTAGATCTGTTTCAGCGCGTAGTGCCATCGTGGTCTTGCTAGCTCGCACAGCGTGCCTGGCCGTGCTTTTCGCTCACGCCGTGCGCGCAGGGCTCTCCACGCCCCGCATGGATTTGACACAAGTGGTTATGCATGCCGCGAGGCACACACGCACGCGCACGAGCACATGCATACCAACACAGCCGAAGCCGCCGGCCACGACGTACGCGGCACATGCGCACACGTGTGCGTGTGCGAGCATACCATTTCACCGTTGCTTCACGCTATGGGGGTGCAAAGTCTGCCGCTCATACCGCAAAGCACGTGTGCATGTACAATATGTGGGCGGCGGGCTGGGCGCTATGGTGCCACGGGGCACTGGTAGTGCCGTGTAGGCCGATACGGTATGAGTACTTTTTCTTTGACAGCACCCCATGCGGATTTCTGCGCCCCAAGCGTACTTTAATCCAAGTGCTTTCAGCAAACTCCGCTAAGGGCGCCAAAAGCCCCTTGCACACAGGGCGTGTGACCAGAAAAAAGGATCAGACAGGTAATGGAAAAGCTGGCAATGCACCAAGTACATGATGTTTTACACGCTCTAAACCCATTGCTACCTGTATGGCTTCGCGCGCGCTTGCGGCGCGCTCCAGCGCCAGCCTGCTGAGCTCGGAGACATCGAACAGCGCGTTGCAGCGTGAGCAGCCGCCGCCGACGGGGCCTGCCCAGAAGAGGCTTGCGGCCGTGCTCTCGCCGATTCCCACCTGCCGGGCGGCAGTTACAGAGCGGTTGTAACTGTCAGGAACGTTCCGCGCGTGTTACCGCTCATACACCATGTTTACCGCAGTTGTACTCCTAGAAGTACTACGTAGGAGGAGGATAACTCCGTTCAGTGCGCATGCCTCTCTTGGAGGGGCAACCCCCGTCCCAGTGTCAAAGTGCGTGGTACAGTGCACTCGCAATTTCGTGCGGGGTACTGCCATCCCCCCAGCACCCCGCGCTAAAGCAAGGCCCGCACTAAATCAAATAGGGCATTGTGCATCGTTACATAGAATCATGTAATATCCTGACAGGTCGCTGGACCCCGCACAACAACGCATACCGCCTTAAATCAAAGCGCACGAAACCGTGAGCGAACTGATCAGAAAAAAGACACGTGAGCGCATGCGTGAACACCAACTCCTTCTCAACCAGCCAACTGGTTCTGGTGAGGCCCTTTCCAATGACCCACATGCAACTGGGGAAGCGCTCCTCTGTCACCGCCGCCATATGCACCTCATGCCTCCATCACGCGCGCACCTGCTTTTCGTTGATGAGGCCGTAGAGCCCCTCGAGGTACGCGTACGTGTGCGGCACCTCTGGTATGTGACCTAGCACCATGGCGTCCCTCCAGTCCTGGCTGGCCCACACGCTGCGCTGTGGCAGATCCGCCTCCAGGTTGGCTGCTGTCCAGGTGGTGCCCCTGTCCTCCACAACTGACACCATGCACAAGACGGCAGAGCCCATGCACAATGCGACAGAGCCCATGCATAAGGCGGCAGAGTTTTGTACACGCGTGTGGGCGGGTCAGCAGCCGCCACCAGTGCTGCTGCCGCGACTGGCCGCATGCAAAAGGCGGCAGTGGTTTGTACGCGGGTGTGGGCGGGTCAGCTGTGACGCTCGCAAAGCCACGCTGCCTCGCTAGGTGCAGGCTGAAGGGAGTGCAGCAGTGCCGGTGGAGCACAGGCAGTTTAGCGTGCTGCAGCATGCGCTGCTACCGAAGGCACACTTGCTGTTACACCCACTTTTTACTTGTCACACCTCATGCACAGCACCGCACTACTCTAGGGATGGCTGCACACACCAGCGCCAGCACCAGCGACTGCACACGCGCCAGCCGGCGCCAGCTGCCGCCATGCAGCGCTGCTTTGGTCCGCATCATGCGCAGCGGGGCGGAGCCGTTGCGCGCCAGCTCACCTGTGCGGGGATACTGCGCCCTGAACTTGATGACGGGACGCATGGTGCCTGCAGGCCAGTCCCTGGCTGGGACCTTGCCTAGTCTGAAGTCGCAGTCCCTGCAGTCAGCGTTGTGCGTGGCCAGGGTGGAGCCATCGGTGGTGGCCAGCCTGCCGACGCCTATGGACGTGCACCCGCTGCTGGTGCCAGCCGCCGCCAGCAGCAGGGCAGCCCCAAGGGCTAAGCTGCTGTGCGGTGTCATGTTGGTGGTCTGCCGGCAAAAAAAACTGCTGCCAGCCGACCTTATTGCGGCCGCCACTGCTGCTGCTTGTACAGCAGCCCGGCTGTCGCTGACGGCCGCTGTGACTCAGGTGTGTGGTGCGGGCTGCCATGCTGCGCGCGCATGTTGCTGGTGGTTGCAATTGCAAACCCTGCAGGGCCCCCCTGCGGAGCTCCGAGGCAGTTTCTCATGAGGCGCGCAGAGCCGTTTCATTTTTCTTTGTCGTGAGGAAACGGAGGTCCACGGGGACACACGCAGCATGGGGGCTGCGTGCCAAGACTGCTCCGCCCCTGGCAGGAAGAAAAGCACGCACATGCAGCACGTGCTGATGGCAAGGGCACTCGCATATGCGCCATGGACGGCGTGCTGTTTCCAGTGCTGTCCGTATAGTAGCAGTATGTCCAGTTGGATGTGCTGCGGTGGCTGCGTGACCGTGATGCACCTGACCCACAGCCCTCCGCTGCCTCGCATGTGGCGGTAAGCACCTTTCTCTGCAGTCTACCCTACACGCAACAGGGGCGTTCTAGCGATGGTGGGCAGATTGGCAGCTGAGGGCAGCAGAGTTGATGCTCGCATCTACGCAGCACGCATATCGCGCATGCTGCAAGGTAGCCTGAGGTGAAGAGAAATGCGCGTGCAGCTATCAACCGTTCTTGCTGTAGCTCGGCCTTGGGTCCGCTGCTCTGGGTGCACAAGGCGTTTTCGATCCTACCTACTGAATTCACACTGCCAGCCAGCCAGCTACCGTTATAAAGGCAAGGGGGCTTGTGGCTCTCCTGCAGTGCACACTCCACACAGCAGCTCTTGCGGACCCAGCCTGCAGTAACGGACTTATGAATCCAGCCACGTTAATGGCATGCAAGGCGCCCACCCTGTGGACATGCTCACTGCAGGGACGGTACAAACAGGTCAGAGGGCAGGGAGATGGGCGACGTGACCGCAGCAAGGAGTAGCACTTGCATTTGTGTGCGACGCTGCCAATTGCGCCATTCGCTGTACGGGCCAAACCTCGCGCCAACTCGACATATACAGCCTGCAGACAGCGCTTCCGTGCGCTCGAGATGTGACGGTACCGAAACCAGTCCACGGGTGTCGTGGACATCCTTAAGAGACAGAGTGTCAGTGATAGACACCAGACGCCGACTAGATTACAGAGAGAGGGGGGGGTGCTGCGCTGCGCCTGCAGAAAGCGCCAGGCGCAGTGGCAACTCACGCGCCAGCTTGCGCCGGCCGTGATGACCCTCTCGGCTCGCTCCCGTGATGGACTGTTTCACAGGAATTTTTGGTACAACCATACTGGGTGGGGTACGGCAGGCCTGCATGTAATTTCTAAGGCGTTTGCCACTCGCCGCCGTCCCCGCCCTGCCGCCGCATGCCTGCGGTCACTCTGACAGCCCATGCCGCCGACGCCGCACCGCCCGCTCCCGCCATGAGAGCACACAACATCCTTTTTCTTGTTCTTACGCCCATCATCCGGTCCCCGCCATTGGAGGCGCCGCCGCCCGCGCGCCTGCCACTCCCGAACGCGCCGGCCGGAGCAAGCTCACGCTGGTGCTCAGCAGCAAGTGCATCGATCGAGTGTCGCGGCGCGCGCACGGCGGAGGGAGAGAGCGCATGCCCACGGTACTCTTCCGCAGGCGGTTTTAGCAGGCGTCGACACTCCTGTCATCGTCGCCGCCGTCATGCACGCTTTCGAGGTCGGCGGGGCCGGGCGTCGGCGGCACGGACCACGCCGCCCACAGGCGCGAGAACGGCGTGAGCGAGTTGGCCGCCTTCCACCACGGCGTCACGTCGTCGCTCGCGCGCGAGCACGGCGTCGTCGCGGTGCTGCTGTCTGCGGAGCCCGCCCAGGGCGCCGCGCGGCCGCCGCCGCCGCCCGAGGCAGCGGCCGACCACGGCGTTGCTATGCGCAGCAGGCCCGCAAGGAGCTTGTGGACATTCGGCGTGGCGGGGTAGGACGACGACGCGGCGCCGAGGGACAAAGCCGGCGACGCCGCCGCGGCGGTGCCCTCCTGCGGCTGCGCTG
>JAULBY010054093.1:0-11355 GCA_032358315.1 Ophiocytium majus
ACATTTCTCGCACAGCTTCATTAGCCACTTGGCTAGCTTGAGGTGCCGCACGGAGGCCCTTAAGTTTATAATAATGATGGGGTCGCGCTTTTTATCTTTCTCAAAATTGGCACACGGTGGAATGCAGGTACTCGCGTTCGACATTGGAAGAATCAACTTCGCGGCGTGCCTCCTGGGGGACGACGGACTCGTCTTGAGATGTGGAGTATTCAACATACAGTGCAAGCCGCTCAGCAAGTGCGTCGACAAACTCATCGAGCTCGTAGCAGACCAGCAGTGGATGATGCCAGACATCGACAGGAGCGAAGTGGTCATTGAACAGCAGTGCGGCATGCGAGCCCCGGCAAACAACGGTATGTCCATGGCCCTCTATTGCCTTCTGAAGAGCAAGGGATACTCGCCGATATTCTTCAACCCGCAAAAGAAGTTTGGCGTACTCAAGAAAAAGGGCTACGACGTCTCCGAGAAAAACAAAAAGAAGCTGTCTCCGGCGCTGGCACTTAGAATCATGCGCGAAAGAGGGGACTCCTTGGGTCAAACATGCATCATCGACCTTGCCAAACGCGACGACCTCGCCGACGTATATCTCATGTGCGTCACCAGCGTTGCCTAACCACAGTTGGCAAACACGCCAAAAAAATATATATCAAGTCAATATAAAGGATTCATGTTCAGACAACGGAACGTCAAAAAAAGAGAGAGAATCGCACCACGGGACTTTGCTCGACAGCCCACCTATGCACCGCGCGAAATGTGGTCGACCGCAAACTCCGGCTTGAACTCTGACTCAAACTCCGGCTTGAACTCTGGCTAAAATGCTGGCGACTACATGCAGGCATTCGAACTACCAATGTTCGACCCACTCGACATCGAAACGTGGGACTTCTACGTGGACCCACCCCACCACCCTCCCCCAAACAGACTCCAGTTGTTACGTCGACACCACCTCCTCCATTGGCAACTGTGATGACGGGCGGCTCTGGTGTTGCTACATCTGGCACACGTGCGGCTTACGCAGCAGCTGCTGCCGCCGCCGCTGCCGCTGCCGCTGCTCGCATCTCTGCCGCTGCCGCTGCCGCTGCCGCTGCAGCTAGTGCTCCATTAGGTGGAAGTGGTCCACTAGGCGGAAGTGGTCCACCAGGTTGAATTGGTCCACCAGGTGGAAGTGGTCCACCAGGTGCAGGTGTTCCGCCAGGTGGAAGTGGTCCACCAGGTGGAAGTGGTCCACCAGGTGCAGGCGCTCGTAAGCCCTTTTCCGTGTTACGACGAGGACTTGCCGCCAGCGGTCGCGCTGCCAGAAAGGCCACCGCTGACGCAGCTAGCGCCGCTGCTGCCGCGACTAGCGCTGTGTTTCGTGGAGGGGGCTCCGGTGCTCACACCGCAACAGCTGAAGCTCTAATCAACGACGCAGCACAAACGGCAGATGTCAATTCAAAGGTAACGGACATTGCAAACATAGTGGACGCTGCTGTGAAAACTGCCTCCACTAACCTTTCAACTACAGATACAGACACTGTGAATGCAACAAAGGGCGTTGTGGATGTTTTCGTTGACACGTTCAAGGAGCTAGGGGTGCAACAAGCACAGCTTGAGGCACTTGCAAACGAACTGGCACTGGTCGCAATGGACGTCGCAGGTAAGACAAAAGATGCAGGACGCGATCTCGCACATATGCAAGACGAAGCAAAACAAAAGCTATTTAGCCTTGGATACACGCGCATTGAACTAATCACAGCAGCAGCCATCAAAAAAATAGACATGCCATTACCATTTGAACACATCGATAATGTGGCAAAACAAATTCTCCTAAACAGCATCGGAACACGCGATCAAGCCGATAAAATCACTGAAGCATGCGAGGAGCTCGTAAAATCCTGCTTTGCGGCATACGCAGTATCCGGATGCTCTGTATCCTGGCTGACACTCATGTTGGAAGAGGAAGCGAATATCGTAATGATGGTTCCTGAATTTTCCAAGCGTTTTAGCTCTGTCACCACGATCTTCATCGAAGCATTCGACCAACTTTCAGGACTTCTCTACTCCTGCCCAGAGTTGTACATCAGGTTCGGTGAAAGCACTCTCACTCAAACTATTCATGATGAAAAATTAGAAAACATTTTCGTGGCCAGCACTGCAGATATGGTTGATTTTGTCGTAAAGTATTACAGCAAATCAATCGACGAGAATGTTATCATAGAAGCAGTCAAGCCGACGGTTGCATACTTCGCTTCTCGGGGCTACACGAAAGAGGCTCTGTGGTATATAGCAGACACGCTACAATCGTTGCGGCGCGCGATGTCAAAGAAAATGCAGAAAATCAGGTAGATCGCGATTACATAGTTGAAACTGCTTCGAATAAGGTCCAGAACATGTACCTTGAAGCAGCAAAGGTGGTAAATCAGGGAAAGTATGCAGAACTATCCGCTGCTATTGCTGCTGCCCAGCAGGCGGCGGCTCAACAGGCGGCACGACAGGCGGCGACACAGCAGGCGGCACAACAGGCGGCGCAACAGGCGTCAGAGGCTCAGCCGGGACAAGCAGCAGCTCCATCCACTTCTCCGGCAAATGGCATCACAAACGAAAGTGAGATGAAGGCGCATATAAATGCGGCCGCAAAGAGATTGCACGAGAACCCAATGCAAACTACTGCCTACGATACAGAAGTAAATGATGTTGTAAACGATGTTCAGAACAATGAAAAGATTGTTTCATTTGCAGGAAGATCAACAAAACAAAAAGAAAATAAGAAAGCACTTCTAGTTGAAGTGGTGGTGAAATTTATCAAACAAGAAATGACAGGGTACCGCGAACTCGGAATTTCATCTGAGGATCTCAAGGCCATTGTTACAAAAGCGGCTCAGGTATCACTCAATAAGATCAAAGAAAAAATGGGAGACAACATCAATACAGTGGAAATGGTACAAGTACAGGACACAACAATATTGGCACTGCGAGGAATCAAGCTAAATATCGGACACATTCTGTTCTCCGCAAGCAAAGAGAATGTCGGGAATGTGCCTATCGATGACCAAAAGTTAGGGGAAATAGTGACAAATGCCATCAGCAGGATCAACAATTCCAGAACTGTCAATTACAGAGAATACGCACCTCTGCTGGTAAGAAATGTAATCGAGCCGCTGGCACTGTTGGTCAAAAATACAGAATGGGTTACACGCACGGCGGAACGTGCATGTACCGTCACTGAAAATGCGCTGGCACACAAGGAGAAGGGATACGCACTTGAAAGTGCCTTTGAAGCTCTTGATCGCTCTGGATTTCGTGCCAACGAGCTGATCAAGGAATACGGACAGGCGACCGTCAATAATTCTGTTCCTCAACTTGATCCAGGAGATGTCGACGCAATTGTTGACAATGCCGTCAAGGACGTCACAGACATTATTACATTGAAAACTGAGATCCAAGAAGAAATCATTAAAAATGAGACTACACAAGTAGTAAATAATGCCAACTCTAAATACTTCAACAGAAGGGCCATCGAATGTATGGCACGGGACGCAGCACTGCTCGCTGCAAGTGCAGCCTTGAATGCAGTACACTTAACCGAAGATGTCAAGGAAGCAGTCGAAATGAAGGTAACTGGCTGCTATTGATCGTTGCAAACCAAAGAAAAAAATGTTTATCTCTAATCAACTCGCTACAATGTTCAGGCACCCAAAGCTGAAGAAGCGGGAAAGGATCGCACCTCAAGACTTTTCGAGTCGGAATGCGGGCAACACAAATGACACGGGAACGCGGGGTTACCTTCAGGCATTTGAAGTTCCCATGTTCGACCCACTCAACATCGAAACGTGGGACTTCTACGAGGACCCAACACCACCACCTTCGCCTGTAAAGGCACCAAGGTGGGCCCCATTTACACTTCTGTAAATGAGTGTAGTGTGCTATGAGCAGCAGCCTGGCCAGTATGATTGATACAAAAGCAAGTAGCGCCCTTGGGGGATCGAGCAACCTCCGTGGCAACAGAATGGGCGTGGCGCCACCGCCAGGTGCGGTGGCGCCATGCCGTGTCTCGAGTGCTCCCCGGCGTGGCAGCGGGTGCTGGCGTGCGGCTGGGGCGGGTGGGCGCTTTCAAGTTGGGTCTTTCTCGGCACGTTTGGAGTGAGGCGCCAAGGCAGCAGCGGGCGGGGGGGATGGGGTGCTGGGGGCGACGGCTGCGGGATGCGGGCGGCGCGGGCGAGGGTAAGGCTGGCGGCTTCGCTGGTGCGGCGTGCGGCCCCGGCCGATCGCGGTGGCCCTGGGGTGGGGTTGGTGGTTTGGGGGTTGGCCCAGGGGTTGGTTGGGTTTGGGGACTCGGTGGGGCCCTGGGATGGGTTGGGGGGTGGGGTTGGCCCAGGGGGACCGAGGGTCTGCTGCTGCCGCGGTCGCCTCCAGCCTGCTGCACGCGGGCTGGGTGGGGCTTCTTGCTGGCGCTTCTGCTTCTGGCGGCGCTGGCGCGCGGGGCTTTGTTTGGGGGAATCGGGAGGTCTGTGGCTGTTCGCTACAGGCTCTGCTGGAGGGTGGGATTGCAAGGTGCCTCAGGGCACACTGTAGACCGTGCGCTTTGGAACGCGGACAGCTTGATCCCGGCCGGTGTCGCAGCGGCGCACCTGGCGCGGGAGCTGCGGGTCCTTCCCCCGCCTACGTCTTTTCTTGTTTGCGTAGGTCCTAAAGTGGGGGGGCCCTTACGTTTCAGTGCAGGCAGAAATGCCGGCCGCGGTAGGTGTGGCTCAGACTGGGCTGCGTCGCTGTACTTGCGCCTTGCGTCGGCGGTGGCCTGGGTGGGGATCGGGGGGTTTGCTCCGCCGCGGGTGGCTTACGGCTCTCGTCTGGTTTTGTGATTGGGTGCCTATCTTGCGCCTGGTCTGAGTACCAGCATTAATACAATACATGAGTATAGTGTGTCTGAGCCGTAGCTCGGCCACACCACTAGTAGGACACAAGCAAGGAAAGTCCACCTCTCACCTGGGCACCGCCGTGTCGTTGGCGTACTCTTTGCCAAGTTGGCGCGATTAGTGTGGGGTCGCCAGACGGGGCTCCGCCCATGCTCTCAGGCTGCAGGTGCTTGCACACTTGGGCCTTCACACTGCACTGACAGCATGTGCGAAGCTTCATTCACTACCTGCATGTGCCACACGGCCATGGCGTGCAAGAATTGTGCAGCACGAGCGACAGGCACCTATGTCAAGCGCCCACTCCCCCAACCCTCATGTTTTTGGCACAACCGCCGCAGCCTTATAAATGTGCACTTGTCCGACGCCAACGCCGCTTGTCCCCCCAACTCTCCCTTTTCCCCCGGGGGAGAACTCCCACGGGATGTTCACATGAAAGTACCCCTTCGGGGCGGGATCCCAGGGACCGAATGGGACGGCGGCAACTGGGTGGCCACCCTTTGATGAAGGTGACACGTGTGTACAATTGCCGCATTGCGTCCGCAGTGCCTCGGCCCTGAGACGTCGGGGCTGGGGCGGCATGGCTTCTAAGGCGCAGAGTGCACGTGGACAGTGAAGCCTGCCACCGCTAGACGCTGCCTGCAGGCCCCAAGCAAGCCAAGGGCGCTCTAGTTGCATTACCACGCTGTCCGCGCGCTCAGAGCCCAGTGCTTCTCCGGGTGCAGACACGCAAGAGCATGCCGCCCGTCCACCCGAATCCCAACGAGAGCGCGCCGCGGCGGCGGCGGCGGCGCCGAGGCCGAGGGCGCCAGCGTCTGGGGGTGCCGCATGTGCGCGCGGCCCCGAGAGGGAGTGCGGCGCGGCGGCGGCGCCGGCGCAGAGAGCGCCAACGCCAGAGCATGCCGCCCGCGCTCCCGAAACCCAACGGGAGCGCGTCGGGGCGGCGGCGCCGGCGTCAAGGGCGCCAACGCCTGGGAGTGCCGCCTGTGTGTGCGGCCCCAGCGCGAGCGCGAGCGCGGCGCGGCGGCGGCGCCGAGGGCGCCAACGGTGCCGCCTGCGCGCGCGGTTTTGAGAGGTACGCGGCGCGGCGCCGGCGCCGGCGCAGAAAGCGCTAACGCCAGAGCATGCGCAGAAAGCGCCAACGCCAGAGCATGCCGCCAACGCCAGAGCATGCGGCCCGTGCGCCCGAATCCCCGGGAGCGCGGCGCGGCGGCGGCGTTGACGCCGAGCGCGCCAACGCCTGCGGGTGCCGCCTGCGCGCGCGGCTCCGCACTGGAGCGCGTCGAGGCGGCGGCAGTGCGCACCGGTGCTCACAGCCGACACGGTGCCCTGCACGCAGCGCTGCGCAGGCGTGTGAGCTTCGCCGCGGCTCCCCCCCCCCGCCCCTCCCTGGAATGTGCGCAGCCAGGGCAGCGCCGGCGGCTGGGAATGTGCAGCGCCGCCGCCGCATTCGCGCTACGCGCCGCACCGCTGTTTGCAGCGTCCGCTGCGGGCCACGGTGCCTCCTCGCCGCGCGCTGCCGCCGCGCCTGAGTCGCCAACCTGTGGGCCCTGTGCGCCGCCGTCACGCGCACGCTAGGCGGCCTCGAGCAAAAAACCGCCCACCCATGGCATCCCCTGCCTCCAATGTCGCCGCCCCAGCAGCTGCAGCTCCACATCGCGGGCTGCCAGGCTGCTGGCTACCCTCCACAGCTGCGACCGCAGGAAATGACCACTGCTGTGGCCAGGGTAGTTGTAACTACAGTTACTGTCCACACTGTGGTCAGCTGCATTGGCGGAGTCACCACTCCCGCAGGGCTGCGCTGCAGCTGCTGCCGCGACACCGCCAGCGCCACCGCCAAGCAGTGCATCATTTCGCGCTGGCCAGCAGGCCCCTTGCCGCGTCGTTCGGTGTCCTTGGCTTGCTGCGCCTTACTTAGCAGCTGCGACCTGCTCTGGGGTACGTGCTGCTTCTCGCCCGCGCGTCGCCTCCCTCTTCTCCGCAGCGCTATGCGGCATGATCAGTGCGCCAGGTACGAGTGCCCATCGCCCACAACCCCCCCCTCACCACCTGCAGTGAGGCGTGCTACCTGCACTGCTCCTCAGCTGCATAAAAACAGCGTAGGACCGGGGGCAAGTGCAAAGCAGTCAATGGGCCAAACTTTGCACCGCACCCATTTTTCAGGCCAGCACCGGCAGCGCCGCGCGATACACAGGCGTGATGGCCCGCGCCAGCCGCGCCGAACGCACCCTCTGCGCCCCCGCCACGCGCACCACAGCAGAAGAGCGGGCGTGTCAAAGTTTGTGTCCTTTTATGGAACGTCCAACGGAGAGCGCTGATTGGTTCGGGACAACATGTTGGCTTGACCGGCAACGAGAACCCCAGGACCTATCGGTCCCTGGGAACGGCCGTGCACACGCCCGCAGGTCTGCCCGCGCGTGCGCACGCGTGGTGACGTGCTGTTCCGCGTCCCCATATGCCGAGTGCGTAAGGGCCTGGTCGGCAAGCAGGCGAGTGCACCCACACACACAGACAGCGGGTTGACACCATCTAGCACAGGTGCGCGTGAGCGGCTGACATGTGCCCGCGCCCACTGAGAAGCGTCACGGGTGCAGTGAAACACGCTTGCACGCACATGCGCGTGTGCTTTCTGACCTCTTCGTGCTTGTTGCCGCGAGCCCGCAGCAACCGGCATGCTGCGCAGAAGCTGGGCTCTGGCGCTGGCGCTGGCGACAGTGGTTGGCAGGGGGCACGCCCAGTACACTTACTGCTCACCCAATGTCACCACCGTCACAGGCACGGAGTTCGATGGCGACTACGTCCCAAAAGAACCAGGCTCAGACGTGAGTGACCAGCCGGTCACCTCCACCACCACCTCTCTTGGTTTCAGGCCTCCTGTCCATGTTGCCTGCCACAGCTGCTGCTGCTCGTGCTGCCGGTGCTCGTGGTGGCGACGCAGCGCTTGTAGTGCATCGTGCGTGCGGGCCTCAATTGCAACTTGCGTAACTTTCCCACAACAGGCGTGCGCGTTGATGAGCACCTCCTTCAACTAGCAGCAGCGCCCGCGCGCTTGCGTCCCAGAAATGTGCTCGCGCGCACCTGCATGCGGCTTCGCTCACAGCTGAGAGACGCATGCGTTTATGGCTGCTTGAGGTGACCTTGTAACGCGTTTGCCTGCATTGCAGCTTTAGCTACTCTCACTCTGTGATGGTTACCTCCGTGCTGCGCTGACGTTTGTGACCACGACCGTTTCACCGCTGAGGCAGATCTGGGTCTTGCAAGACGCTCCAAACGACATGTATGTGTCACTGCAATCCACGTTCCCTGAGTGCGGCACATGGTGGCTGATACCATGCAAAAACGAGGTGAGAGTGCATGGCACGCACACACGTGTATGCATGTGAAAAGTGGGTGAAGCTGGCTCACGTGTGAGAAATGACTTGTGTGCGGTTTGCACATTTACTGTCCTGGGCTGGTAATATATCATCGCAAGGGTTTGTGTGCAGCGCCAGAATTAACAAGGGCGCCTCGCATGCAGTGAATGAACTGTGTCAGCTGGTACTGTTGCTCGTTTGGTGCGTCTCCATCGCTCTGTGTGGATGTGTTGTCACATGTGTTCGCTGCTGTGTGTGCCTCTGCATGTGACTGGCGGTGTGTGTGTGCACAGCTGTGCAACACCGTGTACTTCCCCATTTACTACACCAGGGCTGACGATTGCGGGGCAGTCTCATGCTGCGGGCCAGACTTCACCATCGACTTCCCTTACCACATTCCGGCCAATGCCACCTGGTGTGTTGTGCTTGGCCTGGTGCTGCTGCGGGCATTAGCTGCGCAGCGCCCCTGCACCTTTTTGTCAACACACCGAATGCTGCACTTCACATCTGCCACGAACACATGCCTGACCCGCAGTTGGCTGCGAGCTGCGTTGGTGCCAACATATGTGGCTGTGTGATGGGCTACTTGGACGCATAATGCTGAAGAGCACCTTCACATTTATGCCTGCACGCTGCCTCGCCACGGCCGGGGTGTACGCCTTGCGCGGCGGCCGCACTGGCTCTTGACAGCAGCAGTCAGCCCCACACACGGCAAGACGCCCTCCACAGGCTTGCACTCGTGCCATGCGCGCGTAGGATGCAGCGCTCACCCGCGCTCGCGTTCCCCCCTCCCCCACCTCCAACCCCCATCCTGCTCGCTGCCCGCGCGCCGCGAGGATCGCAGGGAGGTGACGTCCGAAGAGTGCGGCGGCGGCGCGTGCGGCGCGGTGCGCGACGACAGCGGCACCGTCGCCGTCACGTGCGCCTCCGGCTCCTGCTTCGACGACGCGGAGGCGGAGACCATCACCATGGAGTGCGAGAGCGCCAGCGGCGCGGCGGCACCGCGCGCCGGCGCCGCCGCGCTCGCGGGCGCGGCGCTGGCGCTGCTGGCGCTGCTGGCGTGATGAGCACTGCAGCAGCGACTTGGCGGGCGCCCGCGCGTGAGAGAGGCGGGAGTTTGCGTGCGCCGGAGGCTGGATGCAGAATTCTGCGCCGCGCACGGCGGCGCTGCGTAACAGGCGGCAGCGGGCGAGGCCGTGTACGGTGGGCTGCGCAGCAGGTGGGCGGCGCTCCCGGCCCCGCCGCTGCAAGAGGCGGCCCTGGATGCTGCCTGCGCTGGCGGTGAGCATGCAGCTGAAGCTGGCGAGCTGAGGCGCGCGCTGCTGCTGGCGGCAAAGGCTGCCAGGCCAGGGCGCATGTCGGCGTCGGACCTGCTGGTCAAGGTTGCAGCTGCACTGGCATGGCTGTGGTGTGCGGGCGGCACGCCACATACCCCACCAGGGTGTGTAGGGGTGTGCGTTACAGGGACGCACGGGCTGGCATGAGGGCTGCCGTGGTGCTCTTATGGTGCTGCCATTGCGCCGCCATGAACATGTGCGCATTGGCTTGCGGGCGCCCATCCTAGAGCACAGGGGTGCTGCAGCTGCACTGCCACTTCACAAGCTTAGAGGTGCGGCTGACAGCGCTGTGCCAGACGCAACTCCCTTCCCTTTACAACTGCATCTTACCGAAGTAGAGAATGGAACCATTCAAAGCCTCTGTGTCGAGCCTGCATGAGCTGTAGCTGCCATGTTTTGCAGAAAATGAATGGTCAGCTAGCTGCGCCACTGCACCAGTGCAGACAAGATGGTGGATGTTCTGTATTGCTGACGCTGGAGGAAGCGGCAAGGCAACTCCGGCGCCACACGCGCACATGCTGCCCACAGCTCTGCAGCTGCTCAGCAAGCTGGCCTGCAGGTAGTGAACACCTGCCCTGCGTGCGCGGTGTTGCACCCTGTGTGTGCGGTGCTGCGCAGCCACTGCAATTGCTGGTGTGAGCACCGTGTGTCAACATGTGGCGCACTCTGCGATGAGCATTTTCGAAGGGCATGTAGGTATCAGGCCGTCGCCACCGTGTTTCAACAGCGTCACCTGTGTGTAGTGGCGGAGCAATCTGCGGTGGACGTGGGCTTTCTAGTGCCTCAATCACAGGTTATATGGGTACAGGTACAGGTACGCAAGCGCTCAGCAACATTCTTAGGCGAGCACGTCCACTGTTTATGCACAGCAGTGAACGCGCAACACACACACATAGAAGCAGCAACAGGCATCATGCACTCGCACGGAGCACCAACTTGAAGGATGTGGCAGTATGCACATGCCATGCGCATCAGTGCCGTGACTACACAGCGCACACGCTACTGACGTGGGGTTCTCAGGGCAGTAAACGCACAAGCGCACGCCACATCAGTACAACAACGGATGCACAGGACATGCCATGGTATGTGTGGACAAGTGCGTTCATTGCATTCAGAGCTGTGGGTTTTGCGCCTGCCACTGGCAGCATCTAATGCTGCGCTGAGGGCCCAATGCCATGCGTACATGGCAGCCTGAATACTGTGATGTCTATACACAGGTACACTGCGCAGCTGCCGCACGCCAGCCGCGCAGTCAGCGGGGCATCCAAGGATGCCTTAGACATGCGCACTGATAAGTCTATGCACCACAAAAAAACAAAGGTGCTGCTGCTTCCAGAATGCAACACAAGTGTACCAACTTTCGCGTTCCTGGAAAAACGGCTCAGCTGCGGGTGGCGTAGGCGGGCATGTGCCCGCCGCAGATGAAGTTGTCGCCGCCCGCGGCGTAGTGCCCCGGCCCGAACCGCCTGCCCGCCTGCAACTGCTGCTGCTGCACCAGCCACTGCGGCGCTGGTGGATGACCGCGGCGGCGCCGACGGACGCCGCGCACACGACGGGGATGCCCCACACGGGCAGCGCGCGCGCGCGCGCCCACTCCGCGTAGAGCGCCGCGTTGCCCTCGTTGCAGGCGGCGGCCGCCGCGGCGCCCGCGGCCGCGGAGCAGTCGGCGTAGGCGGGCGTGGGCAGCGCGGCGCCGCTTAGGGTTAGGTTAGGGTTAGCACCGCCCAGTACAGGTAGCCGATGAGGGGCCAGTGGACTAGGTAGATGCCCATGGAG
>JAULBY010054104.1:0-35403 GCA_032358315.1 Ophiocytium majus
AGTGCTCTGGCAACATGCCAGGCTTCCCTTAGAGTACTGAGCATTGCCAGCTTTTTCGCTACCTGTCTGATTTTCTCACACAGTGTGCAAAGGGCTTTCCGCGCCCTAAGCGGAGTTCAATACATGTACATTTACTACATGTTTGATGTTGGTAGGGTGCAACCTGAACAGACACACTCCCACCTGTGTTGAGTGGTCCCGGAAACTTAATAAATTATAGCTATCTGGGACCATGGACCTGCAGCCCTCACTGGTAGGCTGCTAGCCAGTGAGACAAGATCCTCTCAACGCAACCCTGCCAAAGTGTGTCACAGAGGTCTATGGGTATCTGTAACAGGTGGTGGTCAGCGATGTTGGCACTGCCTACTACCACTACATGTAATGGGTAGTGTGTACATGCCAGCTGGAAGAGTCGTGCATGCATGCACAGCAAGCAGCGACTGTGAGAGTGCACAGCTTTCGCAGGCCAGTCATAAGTGGCGGCCATGGCACCAGGCTTTGCATTGCAGTTTGGACGTCCACACAGGTATTGCGCATTGCTGCATTGACAAGAACAGCGTACGCCTGCCTGTGACTGACGCGTATACGCTCACCTCAGTGGAACGCACACTCACAACTGCACCTCGGCATTCATGACAACAAACATGTCGCGCCAGGCTTGCATTAGCCACCCCTCGCGCGACACCAAGCAGGCAAGCCATGTGCTGGAGCATGCTCTCTGCCACAGTATTCACCACAAGCTACTCTTTCATCAAGCATGCGTCATGAAGTGCATGTGCACGCTCGCACATTGAAGCTCGCACTGCACCTGTGCCCCGTTGCAGGCGCCAAACAACACATGGAAGGAGCAACCACCACAAACATGACGACTGACGTGTACACCAAACTGTGTGCCATTTATCGCGCCCCTAGTGCCTGTGCCGCATCTCCCTGCTGTTGTGCATAGCCGATGCTGCTGTGCTGGCTGCTACTGCTGCTGTGCCACGTGCTGGCCACTGGCAAATGGCAGACAAGCACAGACCCTGCCCCTCAGGTCGCACGTCCCCTCACCCCCTGTGCCGCGTGTGCACGCACGCTGTGCTGCACCGCCAAAATCGTTTGCATTTGGGCCCCACAACCGTAATTGTCTAAAAGTGCCCATCAGCTTGGGCCGCGCATAGCTATGCGCACTGCGGCACGGGGGCAGCAGCAGCTGCGTATGCGCATGCCTTGGTGCAACTGTAACTGTCGAAGCTGCACTGCCGCCACTGCTGCTGCTGCTGGCAAGCACCACCTGGCATGTACCTGCTATTGCCAGCACCGCTACCGCCACTGCCATCGCTGCCGCTTCGGCCGCCGCCCCCGCCACCGCTTCCGCTGCTGCCACCGCCGCCGCCGCCGCTCCTGCTGTTGAGCTTGCTCAGTCGTTCTTGCCAGAGGTGTCTGCCTGGAACTTGGCATACAGCAGGCTGTCACGCCCGATGTCCATGGTGACAATGCCAAAGATGGCCGCAAACACCAGCAGCGCCAGGAACACCCCCGTCCACAGGTTCAGCTGGTACTGTGAGATGTCCACCAGAGGGATGGTGGTGTTGGTGGTGGTGTTGGTCTGCAGCCGCCGCCCGACCGCCCAGCTCCAGTCCCCCACCTCGTGCACAATCGGCGCCAGCTTGGGCCCCGCCACCAGCTGCGCGGTGACGGTGACGCCCTCCTGAGGCGCCAGCGCGGCGCTTAGCGCAGTGTCCAGCAGAGACGCTGCGGCAGCGGTCTTGGCGTGCCGCGCGCCATAGGCCTCCGCGCTGGCCCGCAGCGAAGACAGGCTCACTATGGAGAGGGCGGGGCCGCGGGGGGTGCGGCGGGCGGGGGCGGCGAGGCGCGTGCGCAGCGCCGCCAGCAGCGCCAGCTCCTGCATGACGCCCGCATCCACGCTTGACCCCATCCACAGTGTCGCGGGGGCGGCGCTGCTGCCGGTAGCGTCGGCAGGTGCGATGGACCACGTGCGCTCGGCCTCGTTGTAGGTGCCCTGCAGGCCGAGAGCCGCCAGGTCCGCAGCGGTGGGCGCGGCTGGGAGGCTGCCGAGAGTGGCTGCGCCACCGCAGGCGGCGGTGAGGCGCAGGGAGCCGTCGGTGTCGGCGCACGTGGTGCTGCTGAGCAGGGTGGTGCCCTTGGCAGTGGCAGAGGACAGGGTGTCCGAGGAGAGCGCGCTCTCAAGCACGGTGGCTGTGGAGGCGCGTCCCTCGAGCGTGATGGCAAACACGGAGTCGCTGTTTTGGGAGTTGAAGGTGGCGTGCAGGGCCGGCATGGCTTCGCGCCACGGGAGAACTGACAGCAGACAAGAGACGAGGAGCGTAGGGGATTTTGGGCGGTTGGTGGCTATAAGTTGGGGCTACCGCATTGCAAGCATCGCGCTACCTCAGCAGGAATATTTTATCGCTGCTACCTAAAGTTTTCAATACCAGACGGTGGCGTGAATTCCCGAACACCGAAGTGTGAAGGTGTTGTTCAAGCGACCCGCGAGCAAGCCCCTACCGGACCAGTGAAACTGTGACAAGTGGTAGCAGGGCAATGGAAATGGAAATAGGCAGATGAAGTCTGGCACTCAAAGCGTTGCTGCTGGCATTGCTGGAAGTGGTCCAGTGCTGCGCTAACACCTCTGCTGCTGAAGATGCAGTGCTGAGCTGCAGCTGCGCGTGAAGCGGCATACGCAGCATCTGCCAACAGTCTCCGCTGCTGTTGCATCAGATAAGCACGTACCCCGCAGGTCAGCAACCTGCACCAAACGGGCTGCAACAACGTTTCAGCACTATGACTTGTAAAGCGCAGCACCATCGGAGCCCCGCTCTCACCTCCTACGCTCACTCCGTCGACGAAGACAACCAGGTTGGCATCTGGCCTGTGAAACAGGTCTCCCGCAGGCAAGCTCACCCCCACCTCCGCCCTGGCATCAAGGCTCAGCACACGCGCTATGGCAGTGCCCAGCTGCCTGGCGTTCATGCGGTTGGTGATGTCCCTGGGAAGGTGCAGTAGGGGCGCCCCTCCCTCATCTCCTACTTGTTGCACAAACGCAGCGCGAGCAGCGATGGAGGGTGGCTTCTTGGGCTTGGCTGCATCAGCAATGCCTGCTGTTGCCGCCGCCACAGCCGCCACCAGCAGGCATCGCCGCAGGCCAGGCCCCCCCGCGTTCGATGGCCGCATTGCCCGCCACGCCACGCAGCTGCAGCAGCGTCACGCCCTGTGGCTGGCCCCCGGCTCTCTTTGCAAATCCTTGGACTCTCTGCAGCAGTTGGAGGGGGGGAGGGTTTGGTGCTCAGCACGCGCGCGCGCTCGAGCTCAGCGCGCGGCTGGCTTTAAAGAAATTCGTAACGCTCGAGCTCGGGGCGCTGCAGGGCGAGGCACTCCTTGGGCTTGTGTGCGCCACGCGTTATCGAGAGTGCCATGGGCCCTGGCGAAGACAGTCCCAACAGAGAAACGGGTCTACGAATGATCAGCGCCGTTAAGCATGCAGGAGCAGCTGCAGCAGCCGCTGCTGCAACACCTGCAACAGCATACCCAGCCGCGCCACCAGCAGCAGCAGTTGCCGCACCAGGGGCTGCGCCGCAAGGTGCGCCGACAACACCACCATCACCATCACCGTCTCCTCCTGCTGATACCGTTTGCACAGCAACGCTGACGCGAGCGACACCGCCGCCCGCACAACCTCCAGCGCCTCGCGTCATCAAGTTCAAGACCACAGTCCCCCCTGGTTCCCTTGTGCACAAAGCACTTGCGCGCCGAGAGGGGTGGGTGGAGACCTCAGATGCATCAGACGCTGACCTGCTGTGGCTGGATCGGGATGTGGCCTACGAGGTGCTCGACACCCTGCACCTGCACGGCAAGCAGCGCATCAACCACTTCCGCAACGACCGCGAGCTGTGCCGCAAGGACCTGCTCATCAAGAACCTCAAGCGCAGGAAGCGCCAGCTGGAGAAGGAGGGGCTGCTCAGTGCGGACGCCGCCAGCTCGTACGACTTCTGGCCCACCACCTTCGTGCTGCCAGCAGACTACGACCTATTTGTGCTGGCTTTCAAGGCGGCACCTGAGGCCACATGGATAGCCAAGCCCATCAGCGGCAGCCAGGGCCGAGGCATCTTCATATTCACGCGCCTCAGCCAGATCAGCCGCTGGCGCAACGACAGCAGCGGGAGCGTCGGAGCGCGGAGGGAGGAGGGCAGCAGCACGGCGTCCGTGGAGACGTACGTGGTGCAGAGCTACATCAACAATCCGTACCTGATCGCGGGCCGCAAGTTCGACATGCGCTTGTACGCGCTCGTGACCTCCTTCCAGCCGCTGACGGCCTACATCTACCGCGGCGGCTTCTGCCGCTTCACCGCGCTGCGCTACGCCGCCGCCGCCGCCGCCCCCACCGACATGGAGCGCCACCTGACGAACGTGGCCATACAGAAGAAGGCGGACGCATACGACAAAGCGTTTGGCGGCAAGTGGGGCGTGCGCTCCCTCAAGCTGCACCTCATGACGGCGCTGGGTGCCGCCGCAACGGAGGCGCTGTTTCTGCGCGTGGAGCGGCTCATGCTGCACTCGCTGCAGGCGGTGCGGGAGGCCATGATCAGCGACCGGCGTTGCTTCGAGCTCTACGGCTACGACGTCCTGGTGGATGCCGACATGAGGCCCTGGCTGCTGGAGGTGAATGCGTCCCCGAGCCTCAGCGCCAACACCTCCTCTGATGCCGCCTTCAAGGCGCAGCTGCTGCGCTCAACCCTGGACATCATTGACCTGGAGGGGAGGAGTGCGCCCGCGCAGGTGGCGCCTCGCGCTGGCGGGTTTGAGCTCGTGTGCGTGGGCGGGGACGTGGCGCAGCCGCGGCACGGGTGCGCGTTCCAGTCGATAATCGGCACCGACATGACGTACGCAGCGTGCGACAGGTACGACCCCACTCACAGCTTTGCATAGTCGGCACCCGGCGCAGCGATGATGATGCCGCTGCGGTAGGGGCGCAGCGCCTCCGAGGCCACGTCTGTGATGCTTCTCATGGCTGACTACTTAGTTTGTGTCTCCGCTTGTGCTACTCGTTTGTACTTACACAGTTGGCAGGCACAGCTGCCGTATCTATGCCATGGTCAGTGCTTTCAGCAGCGCAAGGCACATGTGGCTGTTGCTAGAGCACAGTTGTGCACAATATACTGGTAGAGGCCAGGTGCCGCAAGCGGCACTGTTGCATTGCACGAGATGCAGCCGTTTCGATTTTGTGATGACTCTTTTGAATACACAAACCGAAGTGCCTGGCACAAGGTAAACTTTTGCGCTTGGCGCACAGGCTTTGCCTGCTGCTTGTGTGCATCTGCATGCCAGTTGCACTCATGTACGATATCAGCAACTGCCTGCCAACCCCCCGCCACTATGTTTCCCACCAGCTTGCTGGAATGTGCTGCTATGGATAAACCCGTGATGCCTGCGTGCACTGACACTCCGTGTAGATAATGCAATTGGAATCTACAACTGGTGTCACACCCTCGTTGAGGACACTTGAAAACCATGCGATGCCAGTTCAGCAAGCGCACCCTGCACATAAATGCCAGTCACAAGGTTGAGAGAGGGGTGCACACCCCATATACAAATCGGTGCCAATCATAAGGGTTCGGCGGGAGGGCGTAGGGCACACATGACATGCCCCACATGTAGCAGAGCAGCAGCACCTGCCAACTGTAAACCAACGGGGGAGAATGCACCAGCAACAAAAAACAGCATGCCAGAGGCTGCAGCCATGAAAACTGGTGCTCTATTGTCAGACAAGCGGGCGTGTGATGGCTGTGCTTGGGGAGGAAGCTGTACTCTTTGGAGTGTTGCTGCCTGCCCTGGCGCAGGCCTCGGCGGCGCCTCTATGCCAGCATTGCTGCTTTCTGCATGTGTCTACTCTATATAGCTGTGTTTGCTGGGGTGAGGGCACCCGTGCAGCAGCCCTACAGCAGGCATGGGGTGCTTTGCACGCTAGGTGAGCCAATTCTGATGCCCGGTCAGCCCGTACACCCCACTTGCTCAACATGCAATGTGTCGCCCTTCCCCCCCGCTGTGTCGCACAACACAAATCAGTTGACCAAAAGCATGCAAGCCCCGCTCCCCCCATCAACCCCCCGGTATGCCGATGTGTCACTCTGAGCGGCTGCTGCTGCTGAGCATGACATGCGCTGCATGGCTGTGCTCAGCAGGTCAGTGCCCCTCCTCCTCGTAGAGGTCGTCGTCCATGTCGCAGTCGCCGTCGCAGGCGCCGCCCTGCATGCAGCAGCTGCGCATGCAGCGGTACTGCGCCTTGAGGCGCGTGCAGCGCCGCAGGGCGTCGGAGCTGCAGCGCTTGGCCGGCAGGCCGCTGTTGATCCTGTCGTCCAGCTCCTCCTGCAGGCGCTGCATGCGCTGCTGCAGGGCAATTATGTCCCACACCTTCAACGGAGGCAGCGGGCGCAGCGGCATGAGAGCAGGGAACAGGCATTAGCTTCGCTGCGGCCGGCAAAGCACGGGCAGCAGTGCCTCCGAGACGTGCACATATAGGACGTGTCCAACAGTGCAGCAGGCTATTTTGAAATCGCTCGGTGCGACTGCGACATCTGGCAGCACAGTACCCCGCACCTTCTCGTGTCCCTCCAGGCTGAAGTGGTGCTCATAGGAGAAGCGGCTGATCTCAATGCCCATCTCGCGCTTGGCGAGGTTGAGCTCCCTTTGCACCAGCAGCATGCGCTGATCTCCCGTGAGGCTCACAATCTCGTGGATGAGCCCCTCAATGCGCAGCTCTGGGCTGATGATTGCCTGCACCTGCAGGGGCTCCACAAAGTTGACCTGCAGCCATGTGGGCAGTGCACGGGCAATGGCGTTGGGTCGCTGGCTGTGCGCACATACAGCAGTGCGACAACAATTAAAATGACTAAAGGCAAGTTCACAAAGGCACCAAAGAGATGAAGTGAGTAGTGTGTGGTGTCTCACGCACTGGCTTGAGCAGAGGCTGGATGGGTGCAAGTTTTCCATAACAGGCGTGTGGCGCCAGGTGCACCTCAGTTGCTGCCCTTGGCTGTCAACAAGGAAAATTCAGAAACGGAGCAGCCATCACAGCAGAAACCTCCAGGCATCCCTTGTTTGCTCACCTTCACCGACTCATCCCAGCTGACCCTTTTTTTACGCCTGCTGCTGGGGTGCTGGCGTTCAAGGCCCTCCCCATCCTCTGAGGTGCAGCAGTAGGAGGTGCTGGCTGACTCATTCGGGCCTGCGTCAGCGTTCCACCGCAGCGAGAGGGCCACCATCATGCCCATCAGCAGGGCGGCCACGCCAACGGACCTGCCAGATGAGTCCATGGGGCACTCTGGGAGCTGATCCTGCAGCTGAAGAGGTAGGGGCTTATTTTGCTGATCCGGGCCCTGTGTTGGTCCTCCCTGGAGCCCGCGTGGAATAGACCTAGAGGAAGATAGCGTTACACGGGAAGACGGGCGGCAGAGGTGAGCGCAGGGAGGTAGCAGGCGGAACCCCAGAGGGCCTGCGCCAGTCCTAGGTGGATGGCGCAGCCAGCATGCCTTAAGGCAAGGCACAGGTGCAAACGACTCTTCAGGCGTGGCTTTCTCGCAAAGTACTGCACCTGCCAGTGGGTGTGGTTCGCCAGCGCCGGCAAGGGCGGTGATGCCGCATGGTGAAGCCCATGGCTGAGTAACTTTCGGAATGCCTCCAGCCGCCAAAGGCAGCGCCGCCGGGTCGTCGCTCGCGCTACCGTAACATAGCCCTCTCTTGTGTGACTCGCAGTGAAGTTGAATGGAGGCGCAGGTGCAAGTCAAAGGCTGAGCAAGCAATCTGTGATGTCACGCTGAGCAGCCGAACGGTTTCCTGCTCGATCGATGAGAAACGACCGCGCAGAGGCAGCCGACAGGAAGGGGCAGCAGCGGTGTAGCAACGGCAGCAGCGTAGTGCGGCACATGTAGCACAGGACGGCGCTGGCTGACGGCGTGGAAACGGGCACTGCAAGCGCAGGCAACTGCACCGGTGGCTGTGGGCGCTGGCAGGAGCAGGCACGCCCTCAGCACGCCCTCGCAATCACCAGGCACGAGTGGCGGCGCACGCAGAGCTTCGCTGCGGCAGCAGCGCAGGGGGAAGCAGGCAGCGGAAGGACTCGAGCGGCAGCTGCGGCTGGGGAGCCATGGGCGAGTGCTGCCGGCCATAGCATGGGCTGGCGCCAGGCTTGACGAGAGCCGCCAAGGGCGGGCGCACCTGCGCCTCCCGCGTGGGGCCCTGCGAGCGCGCTAGGGGTGCAGCAGTACGAGCAGCAGCAGGCGGCGGCTGGCGCCATGAGCGTCAGCGCCAGCACCACAGGCAGCGGCGGGGTGGGCACCATCGTAAATGACCAGTATAAAATCAGCAAGAGGTTGGGTGGGGGGTCCTTTGGTGACATCTACCTTGGCATAGGCCAGCAGGGGGAGAGGGTGGCCATCAAGTTTGAAAAGCACACCACTCGGTGCCCGCAGCTGAGGCACGAGTACAAGGTGTACCGGGAGCTGCAAAACTGCGAGGGATTTGGCAGGGTCTACTATTTCGGCACGCACAACACGGGCTACAATGTCATGGCAAGTTTGGCTGCTGTTGGCCACATGACCTGGGTTCGCAGTGCATAGCTTGAAGTATCTTTCTGTGGCACATGATTGCCTAGCGTGTCACCCATTCACGTGGTGGCGCACCTCGCCCATATGCAGAGCAGCGCAGCACTGATGAATGAGCACTGGCACCATAGTATGACCACTTGCGCTTTGCACTCGTTGCCGAACACGCACATGTGCCCACGTCATGCGCAGCGTACTGCACCCAGGAGAGTGAGCCTAACCAAGGGTGTGAATTATCTTTGTCCTGCTGAGCAGGTGATGGACCTGCTGGGCCAGTCGCTGGAGGACCTGTTCACCAAGTGCGGGCGCCGCTTCAGCCTGAGGACGGTTCTTCAGGTCGCGGACCAGCTGCTGGAGCGCATAGAGACCATGCACAACCGCCACCTCATACACCGCGACGTCAAGCCCGCCAACTTTGTCCTGGGCCCCGGCAACGGCTGCCAAACCGTGTTCAGCATTGACTTTGGGCTGAGCACGCGCTACCGCCACCCGCGGACGCTGCAGCACATACCGTACCGTGAGGGGCGCAGCCTTACCGGCACGCCGCGCTACGCCTCCATCAACAACCACCTGGGCGTGGAGCAGAGCCGGCGGGACGACCTGGAGTCCATAGGCTACGTGCTCATCTACTTCCTCAAGGGCAGCCTGCCCTGGCAGGGCCTCAAGGCGCGCAACGCCAAGCGCAAGTACAAGATGATCCTGGAGCGCAAGCAGGCCATCTCCATTCAGCAGCTGTGCCACAGTCTGCCGCAGCAGTTTGCGGAGTACCTGGCCTACTGCCGCAGCCTCAAGTTCGAGGCCAAGCCCAACATCTCCTACCTGCGGGGGCTCTTCCGCGACCTCTACAAGGGCCAGGGCTTTGGCCCCGGCGCGAACGGGCTCATAGAGTGGGACTGGACCAAGTTCGAAGCCGCTGAGGCGGGGGGCGCGGAGGCGGCTGAGCCCGCCACTCCCGCAGCGCACGCAGGCGGCCACGCCGCCGCTCCATCCGCACTGCCCGGCAAGGCCTCTGAAGCCGTGTCGTCGCCCTATGCCGCGGCGACGCAGCGCGCAACGGCCGGCACGCCCGCTCGCTCCTCCGGCCTTGGCTACGGGAGCGGTGACCCCATGCTGGATGCGCACAGCGGCGCGCCCCCGCACACGGCGGCGGCGACAGCGGGCGCCACGGGACAGCGCACCTCCATCGACGCTTCTCCCGCCGCCGCCGCCGCCGCTGCGCACCACGCAGTGCTGGGCGGCATGCGCATACCCACGGCGCCGCACGAGCACGCCGCGGGCGGGGGGGACGACGGCTGGGGCGGCGGCAACGGCGCCTCTCCGCACGCCGGCCACCCGTATGCGCACGCACAGCCCGCGTCGCCAGCGGTGGCAGGAGCCGCCGCTGCCGCGCCGCGGCTCAACGGTGACGCTGCGGGTGGTGTGGCGGCGGGGGACTCGGCGGCGGCAGCGGGCAGTGCGGGAGGGGCCAAGGACCCACGCGGTGTGGGCGCGGCGCAGGCGGGCGGCTGGGGCATGTGGAACCTGCGGTCCAAGAGCACCAGCAGCAGCGGCTTCTGGGGTGCGGGCGTGCGCGGGTGGAGCAGCAGGGACGGCATGGGCGGCGGCAGCAGCGGCGCGCACTCCCATGGCAACGAGGCGGGCGGCGGTGGCGGCGCGACGCCTGCGCTTGCGGGTGCGGGCATGGGGCATACGCGCACGTCGCTGGACGCAAAGCCAGCGGCGCCGCGGCCGCACACCGCCCACGGGGGGAGGGGGGAGGTGATGGGCTCACAGGCGCCCATCGCGGTGCCGGGGCACGTGGTGGCGAGCGCGCGCGGCGTCATGCGCTACCGCGAGGAGCAGGGGCGCAGCGGCTCCACCGCCGTCGCTGCTGCAGCCGCCGCTGCCGCCGCCGCCGCCGCTGCGGCGACCGCACTGCCCATGCAGGGCGCGTGGGCGGGCTCCTCTGCGGGGCAACAAGCGGGGTACAAGGTGGTTGGGACGCGCGCAAGCACAGGGGGTGGGTGGGAGCGCGCTGCCAGCAGCGGCACTGGTGGCTATGCGGGCACAGCTGCTGCCGCGGGGAGGCCCAGCACCAGCACGGGCGTGACTGCATCCGGGCGGAACCCATACGTGTATGGGGGGGGGGCGGCGGCGGCCATGCAGGCGTCAGCGCTGCTGTCTTCGGGCGGGGGCAGCGGCAGCAACAGCAAGCTGCAGCAGCGCCCGGTGTCTGCACGCAGCCGCGGGCAGAACGCCGTCATCACCTCCCGCAAGAAGTTCATGCGCCCGCCGACGGCCTTTGCCGCAGGCGTCAACTACTAGGCTGCCCGGCGCACCAGGACCTGTGCGGGTGTTGTTGTCGTTGGGCTGGCTTGCCCCAGCGGTGGGCGGTCCACTGCCTGTGCAGGGGGGCAGAGGGTATGGCTGCAGTGCTGCCGTGTGTTGTTTTGGCTGCGCCGGGCGTTTGGAGTGCGCGCATGAGTCAGTGTGGATTGCTTGCGCGGTCAGCGCACATGCCGCGACTGCCTTTCTGTTTGACCGCCGCCGCTTGGGTATGGGTGCTTGTTCGGCACAAGAGTGCACCATTACAAACTCCACAATTACATTCTGAATACAACATCCCCCATTTGCCACACGACTGGCTGAGTGCTTGTTTTTGGTGCATGCCTGACATTGCGTGTTGTACCTTTTGCACATGGGCGTCTTGCAGCACTACAGCACATGTGCGGTGCCATCCAACTGCATACATGCACACAGCACCGCACCAGATGAGACCAAAAGCAGAGCAAGGCGCATCCCGCGTGCATGGCACATGTAGTGTATATTGAGGGATGCTGGTCAGCATGTGCACAAGCTATGCAGGCACAATCATCAATGTGTCGAAGCAACACCATCGTCAACTGTACAGCTGATG
The DNA here is from genome assembly GCA_032358315.1 of Ophiocytium majus. Taxonomy (NCBI): domain Eukaryota; class Xanthophyceae; order Mischococcales; family Ophiocytiaceae; genus Ophiocytium; species Ophiocytium majus. The sequence goes on from JAULBY010054104.1 coordinate 11,494, forward strand.
TGGCACATGGCGCTGTGCAGAATGGCACGCGCCCACTGCCACCGCCACTGCTTGTCATGTCAACATCTAGGCGGCTGCCTACCAGTAGGTACAGAGTGTCGCACCGACAGCAGGTGCGACGATGCTATTCAACCTTTTGCCGCGCGGCAACAGCACCAGCGCTGCTGCCTTGTGCCTCAACCTCGTCACACTGCGCCCATGACTCCGCTGCCAGCCACACGGCTGATAACGCTAGGTAGTGAACTCCAGCGGCAGACGCCCGCCCCTGAATGCCCAGCCTCTGAAACAGCGCGCCGCCGTACAGCGGCGCAAGCACTCCGCTGGCGCTTTGCAGCACTCCCATGGAGCCCAGGGCAGCCCCAATGTCGTGCTGCGGCACGCGCCGCGTGAACAGCGTCTGGAGGGCAGTGCTAAGCAGGCCCTGCGACACCAGGCGCACCGGCAGGGCCAGCGCCAGGTATGTGCGCAGCCCTATGGGGGCGGCTTCCATGAGGGCGGCTGCCGCAATGCCGAGGGCCGCGCCGGCTGCGAGGCGGCTCTCCGTGGTGGCGCGCGCGAGGCGCCCCACCAGGTAGACTTGCGCCAGCAGCATGAGCAGCGTGGAGTAGGAGCGGATGTAGCCCAGCACATATGACTCCACCTGGATGAGAGGGATGGAGGGGGTGTGTGTGGGTGCCCGTCAGTAGGTAGGTAGGAGTCTGTCACTACCGGTGTCAAGAGTGGCAGATGCTCACAGGCTGCTGGTGGCGATGCATTGGCCTGATGTAAGGTGGTAGTCAAATGGCCCGGTGTGGGCGCGACCGCAAGGTGACAGGGCAAGCCTGTGTGCAAGTGGCAGCTGGCGCATGACCCTGCTGCGTGCACATGACCAACTTAGGCAAGCAGCACCTACTTGCTGCAAGTATGTGCACTGCGTCAGCCTGAGGCGCCTGGTTCACTCAAGGCCGTATGCGACATGCACCATAAAGACAGTGCCCTTACGGTGCCATGTTCACACGCGCAGCAGCAGCCGGTGCGCAGGCATGCAGCTGCAGGCTCACCTGCCAGCGCTCCTCATAATACCCCACCACGAGCGAGCGGTCCATGGAGTGCGCCAAAAATGAGTTGACAAGCTTGCCGCACACCACCACAAAGCACGGCCGCATATGGCACGTGCGCTGAAGGTTCCTCGTCAGCAGCGCCACACGCTGCCGCAGGGACACCTTGCCCTCCTTCTTCTCCCCATCCGCAGCTGCCGCTGCCGCTGCCGCTGCAACACTGTCATCGTCGTAGCAAGGGTGCTGCGATGGCAGGAGCGCCAGCACCAGCACGCAGTTCAACAGGAACAGGCTTGCCGACACCAGAGGCGGCAGCAGCTTGTGGTAGCGGTACAGCTGAGAGCCGATCATAGGGCCCACAACAAATGCACCGGTGGCGCATGCACTGAGGCGGCCTATCTGTGCCGCCCTGTTGCCCTTCTCTTCGCTGTTGTGCAGGTACTCGGCGATGATGGCAGTGCACACCTGTTGTAGGGTTCAGGGCAATGAAGAGCAGTTGTCAGTGTGAGGTCTGGCGCATCGATGCTGATTGTGTCATCCGCGTATGCAAATGAGTGTCTGGCCCTGGCAACAAGCAGCTGCACAGTCCTTGTACATGAGTGCTGTCGCAGCACGGGCATGCCAGCCACAGTACAGATGTGGTTGCCTCTGATTATAAGACACAGGCGGCAGTGCCTGTCAAGCACGGTTGTTGTTTGCTTGCCGCCTTGACAGTGCAAGATGTGGTGAACCATCATGCTCACTACAAGTGCAACATGCGTGTGACGCCAAGTGCGCCAAGTGCGCCGGTTACAGTACCTTCTGTATCTCTGAGTGGAGACAAAATATTTGCACATGCATGCAAAGGTAGGTGCAGGCGCAATGGCTTCCGCTTACCGTCATTGTCTGCTTCACCAGACCGACCACAACTCTGCTCAGCAGCAGCAGTGGGAAAGAGTGCGCCACGCCAATGAGCCAGTAGCTGATGGCGCTGCCAGTGAAGGAGAGCAGCAGTATGCTTTTCCTGCTGAAAACCCGGTCACTCAGGGCCCCCAGTGCCAGGCCGCCCATCAGTTGTGACAATGAGTACGCAGATGCCATGAGTCCGTATTTTTCTGTGCTGATTCCCAGCTCCCGAAAATAGCTGCTCAGCAGAGGCACAACAATGGCCACTGCCAGGAAATCTACGGCGACCAGAATTTGGACTCTCCACATGATGCCCTCGCATGCTCCCGCTGCTGTTTTTGGCGGCGGTTGAGGTGCTGCCGCGGGTGAGGTTGCACCATTTGATGCCGCTGCTGCACCATTTGAGGCTGCTGTTGGTAATGCTGGTGCTGGTGCAGCAGGTGCTGTTGCCAACGCTTTGCCTGCAACGGCATCGACGCTCTGCGTTCCATCCCCCATCAGCAAAGGCTCCTGTCCGTGAACATGCAACCACGCCAAGATAGGGGCTGCGATTAGACAAAAGCCATTTGGCCTGGCGCACACACATCGGTACACACATTGCACCACATGAGCAGGCGCACAAGCGAGCTGCCCTTTGTCGCACCGTCAGACAACGACAGCGTCTTCTCATGTGTAAACGTGCACGACTAGCAGTGCACAGCATGAGCCGCTGGTGCAAGCTACGCAGCACACAGCCTGACAGGCTCAGACACAAAGCTTACCTCCAAAGAGTGCCAGCGCCTGCGCCTCAGTGCACTAGTGCCTGGTCGCACGGTGCACATGTGTGGCAACAGCCAGGCTGACACGTGGTCAGAGCTCTGCACAAGAAGAACTTCGCCGCCTGCATTGCTGAGCAAAGCTGTAGACAGCCTCGGTTAGACAAGCGCGTACGCGCGCTGCAACTGCGTTGCACCAGGGGAGGCAGGTGGTGGCGCGTGGCCCTAAGCCTCAGCGAATCTTGACACCTCGGCGCAGCGCTGGACACCAGCGCGGCCGCCGCGCCGCTGCTGCCGCTGCCCCAGTTGCAGTTAGAAACACCACGCTGGAACGGGGTGGGTCCCTTCTTTAGCGCGTGCAACGAATCTAAATTCATCTTTCTTGCGCGAGTTGCGCTCACACTCCTCCAGATAGCGGCACGGCGCCTGGCGGACTAAGCTGGGGCTACCCTCGCAAGCAAGCGCCACCCTCGCTCGCGCTCTAAGGCCCGCGGTGGGTGCTCCAGCTTTCCCGAACTCCAAACGGCCCGTTGTGCAACTGGACAAGATGGCAAGCACCAAGGCGTGCTGCTGCTTGGGGGTAGCCGCCACTCTGTGCATCGCTGCTCAGGCGTTCCTACCCGCGGCCCCTTCTCAGCAGCAAGGGCAGCACCGCCAGTCGGAATGCCGCCCCGCCACCTCCCCGGACTGTTTTTGTCGCGGGACCCAGTTCAACCCCGTCGTCGGCACCAGCCTTCAAATGACTGCATCCAGCAGCGACGGCAACCACCGCTTCTCGCAGCAGCGGCGGCAGCAGCAGTCGTGGGGGCAGGACGCTGACGAGGCCGTGCGCCTGCCCGATATCACCGCCCCGGAGCTGCTGCTGAGCGAGGAGGAGCGCGTGTCTTTGTGGCTGGAGCTTGGGCACCTTGAACCCCAGCTGGAGCAAGCTCTGCACGCGGAGGACTTTACGACAGCGGAGCAGCTGCGGGACACCATACTGGCCCTCAAGATCCAGGATCCCTACTTCAGCCTACGCCAGTCATTCGATACCGCACTTGCCCGTGATGATTTTTACAGGTGCGACCCTGCCCCCGCAAGTTCTGCTTTCAGGATTTGTGTGCGAATGTCCGCCCCTGGCTCGTTCGCTGCCGGGTTGCTGCACCATCGCGTTGCGCCTGCAATACACCAGTAGCCGGACCGCTCATGCCTGTTTGCCTGCCGGCGTTCAGCAGCTTGTTCGAGCAAGATACTCCACGAGGCACATGGACCCCAAATCACCAAGTTGCCGCTTTTCGCGCCCCCCCCCACACACGCCCTGATGCAGTGCCGCCAAGTTCAAGCTTCAGTTACACAAGCTGGGCCCCCCTGCAGCGCTGCTGGAGAGTGCAAGCTGTGACGCAAACACCATGGAGATGGGCCCCAGCGTTCGCACTGCCATCGAAGCCGCGCGCGCGGCGCAGGCTGCCGCAGCGGCGGACGAACGGCGCGAGCGGGACGGCAGCACCAGCTCCGGCGGCAGCGGCACCGCTGGCGAGGCCCTACACGTGTATTCCACGCGCAGCGAAGCGGTCACCAATGGCGTGCGGATTGAGGCGCGCAGCGTCTACCTCCCGGAGCAGAGCGACCCACAGCGCGGTCAGTGCTTCTTTGTCTACCGCGTGCGCATCACAAACGAGTCGCCAGGCCCGCTGCAGCTGCTCAGCAGGCGCTGGGACATCCGCACTGCCAACCCCAAGACGGGGCGCACTGTGGTGGAGCAGGTCTCCGGGCCGGGGGTCGTTGGGCAAATGCCGCTGCTGGAGCCTGGCGAGAGCTTCGATTACAGTGCTGCGTGCCCTGTGCAGCACGGCTCTAAAGGCGACAAGCGGGTGCTCGCTCGCATGGAGGGAGCCATGAGCATGGCGCCCGCAGGCGACCTTGGTGCTGCTGAGCAGGCGCAGTTTGAGGCACAAATAAGCCCCTTTTACCTGATTTTGCCGGAGGAGGTGCAGGCATGGTGAGGCAGCGCTTGTGAGCGCATACGTGCACCGCAGTGCGGCACTTGCACGGCAGCACCAGCCGAGGGGGGGAGGGGCGGGACATGGTGTTTCTTTTTGTGCGTGTGCCAGTATGTCACGGTGCTGTGCTATACTTGCTACCACTATCACTACCACTAAACGAGGAGTAGAGTCGAACAGTAGATACAGGACCTGTCAGGGTTGATTGGCTTGCCAAAACCTTTTTGATTCGCCACCCGCTGCTGCTGCCGACGCTGTGCGTCACGTTATCATCGGCAGTACTGCTCAGCAGTGCAGCAGCAACCGTGGTGGTGACATTCACGGGCTCAGAGCACGTGACAACATAAGACTTGTAGTATAGTGGTACATGATTGTGCATGGTGCGCTGGAGATTGTGTCCAGCGCTTTGCTGTGGCAGGCAATGCTCAGGGCAAGGCGCCTTGAGCCTGCTGCGACCTGGGCACCCTTCACACAACTATTAGCGGTAGGGCATCTTGGTGCCAGCGGCTAATGAAAAACGAAATGTGCGATGTTGTCACTGGCAGTGTTGCTCTCCCTTTGGAGCCCTTTCCTTGCCTGAGTGTTTGCCTGTTGCTGCTGCCTGCGCATTCTAGACCGAGTCAGCAAATTGAAGCGGCTTGTGATGAACGCCGTCTCCGCGTAACTTTTGGCATTTGGGGCGTGCAGGCGGTTGGTGGATCCACATGTGTGCACAGGTGATGTACAGCCGCCATTTCCCCCCCATTTGAGTTTCGGAAGTGAAGAGGGGGGGCACGTCCGTTGCTGCAGGTCCCGCGCGGCTGCTGAGCACACTCCCGACTGGGCGTGTCACCACACCAACGTTCAACACAAGTTGTTGTGTGAACGCAAGTCACTAACATGTCGAGAGGCAGGGTGGGGGTGTTCCTGCCGCTGCTGGTGACGAGGTGGAGCAGCTATCAGGCTCACGCGCTATCCACAGTAGCAGCTGCAGTAGCCGCTCCAATAATGCTGTTCGACTGTCACGCACACATCACGGACGCCTCTTTTGCTGATCGGGACCAAGTGCTGGAGGCAGCCGCTGCCGCTGGAGTGAGAGGCATCATTGCAGTCAGCGAAGGCCTGGAGGATGCGGCTTCGGTGCTAGAGGTGTGCGCCGCACACAACGCACAAAATCGTGCGGTTCAGCTACACCCAGCGCTGGGGATGCACCCGTGTACCGCGGACGTGACAGCTCTTCCTGCCATGCTTGACCTCATTGAGCAACATCACCAGTCACTGGTATGCATAGGCGAGGTGAGCGATGAGTTGCCTACAGTACACCTGAAAAGCTGCCAGTTGCATGCACCTCGCACTGGCATCATTCTTATTGTTGTGCCGTATTTGAGGGCGCGTCCGGCGTCTGCTGCAGCTTTTGCATTTGTATACACACATCTGTATATTTGTCACATGCACGAGGTGGAGTGCAACGCTGCACGTTTTCCCAGACCCAGACTTGTGACTGCACCGCTGACTGACTGCACAGCAGCTTTGCCCTTATGCCACAGCGTGCTACTGCATGAGTTGTTTCTGCCGACTTTCGAGGCGGCACTCATTCCTGCTTTACCGAACCACACATCGCGTGGCATAGCTAGTCTGCGTCATGATGCCAGCGTCACCTTGCACCATCAGCGCTTGCACAACATTGTTTGTGTACCACTCCTCCCCGCAGGTTGGCCTGGACTACAGCCCGCACATTGTGGGCAAAGATGACGCAGAGGCGGCAGCGGCCGTCAAGGAGGCGCAGCGTGAAGTGTTCTCACAGCAGGCACACGCGGCCATGCGCCATGGGCTGCCAGTCAATGTGCACTCGCGCGCTGCAGGCCACCACGCCATAGCGCTCATGGCGGACCTCGGTGTTAAAAACGCGTTACTGCACGCGTTCGATGGCAAGCCCAAGTATGCGCTGGCGGCGTTTGAGCAGCATGGCTACCTCTTCAGTGTGGCACCCAGCATCTGCCGCAGCCCTGGCCTGCAGTCGCTGGTGAAGAAGCTGCCGCTGGAAGCACTTGTGCTTGAGACCGACTGCCCAGCACTGGTGAGTCTGCCGCTGGCGGCACCTGCTGCTGAGCTTTATAGTGGCACCTTGTTGACCCCTTGTACTCCCATGGCAAGTGCGGTCCAGCACGTGATTATATGCAGGGTTAACGTGCGCTTGGGGCGCTGCTTGCCATCGCACTCTTTTGCAGCACTGTTCTTTGGGTCAGACAGCCAACGTATCTGCAGCTCAGGCATGATGCAGTGGGCAGTGTGCTGGCATGCAGGGGTTCGGCCGCTGATGCAAGGTGGCTTTCAGCTTGCCGCTGGAGCAGGGTATGCCTGTGGAAACATGCCGTTATCTTGTATGCTGCCTTGCGAGTACAGCAGCAGTCGCGCAGCACTGCGGTGGCGCAACACAAAGTTTAGTGTGCATCCCACATGGGCTGTGTCGGTGCAAGCAGATGCATGTTTTGCATACCATGTCGCCAATATCATGCCGTATGTGTGCGGCTTGCTACGTGATAACAATCGCTGTCCACTCTTTGCGGGCTGCACTCACTGCTGCAGGGCCCCACGAAGGGTGAGCGATGTGTGCCAGGAGACATTGCCATCTCCTGTGAGTGGGTAGCAAAGACCAAGGGAGTTACCACAGAAGAGGTTGCAGAAACAACGCTGCGGAATGCCAAGCGGTTATTTCCGCGGGCCTTCTCATAGTGCCAAGGCTGCACCAATGTACGTGCTATTGAAATGTGTGCAAGGTTCATGCCTCAAGATTTGGGGTGCCATTTTATGTTTGTGTGTGCACTTGCATCTTCACAGGCACGGTATGACACCATTCACAATGCCACGACACCCTCGAATCGTCTACAGCAAGCACCAGAGAGCTGACAGTGCCATGTGCACATGTATTGTGCAACTTGGCGTGGTACATGCGTTATGAAGCATGGCATGTGCACTGCCCGTTTGTGGCAAGTGCTCACTGTAAGGGCTGCACAGCCATGCGCGCATGGAGCCGTTTTCCTTACACTCGTGTTTCACACCATATTGCTGACGCACGGCATGGATTTGGCTTGGTGGCTTTCATCGCCAACATGCACCAGCAACGGTGTCACAAGCGACAGTCCACGTCCACATGGTCGAGTCGGTATCAACATATGCATGCTGCTTTTTCCTGCTTCCCTACGTTGTGCAGGAAGGCAGCTGCAGAGTCCCCAAATCTCTCCAGTGGCAGCAGGGATACACTGTTCACAATTTTTTTAGTGCATGTAGCGATGCCCCAGAGCTTCAAAGCTTGAAGTGAGCTCCTGAGGCGCGCGCTGACGCGCACGTGCGACACTGCAGCTGCAGCTGCATGCGCGCAGTACTGGACGTCAGAAAACAACCGAAAAACTGGTGAAATGTACGCGAAGTTTCGTGCAAATCATCGTGCAATAGACATGTCGACAGCAGCAGAGCCGTACCGGTACCTGCTCTCACAAAGCCCGGCCAAGTGACACACACCAGGGGGGGAGAGAGGAGCAGCCATAGCGTCACCACAGGCCGCTTACCTGCAGCCCAATCCTGCCGCTGCTGTTGCGCGTGGCCTCCAAGTTGCAGAAATAGTGCCTGCCAGCGTTGGTGGCATTTAGCCAGCTGGAGACGGCGGCAACAGTCACCCTCTCATTGTCGTCTCCAGCACAGCACCTGCATTCTATAGCCGCTGCCATCGGGCGAGGCGTCAATGCTGGCCGTGCTTGGTCCAACAGCCTCAGCAGCAGCGAAGCCTAGCGCTGCTGCAGGCAAAGAGGGCTTCATGGAGGCAGGGCCTTTACCCACCGTCAGCATGAGCTCAGGCCTCGGCCTGAGTCTCGCCACTGCAGGCACGCCAGAGGGCGGTCTGTCGGCATGCGGGAGCCCAGCCATCTCCCAAGGCGCGCCCTCTCAACAGCAGCAAGATGGGAGCTGGGCAGCGGCGGCGGGGGCTCCGCGCAAGGGCGTCATGGGCATAGGTGGCCTTCGCATAAGCCTGTCAGCGCGGACGCCTCCCGTGAGCAGCCCCGACTTGGCAAAGCTCGTGCGGCGAGGCTCGGAGCCTGCGCAGCGCGAGGACCTGGCCACGCCCGAGCGTGGTGGCATGCACACCTCCACCTCTGGCTTCTTCACCCGTCAGAAGAACTCCTTTGTAAACCTTGTCCGGTTGACGCGCAGCTCGCCGGGCGGCCGAAGTCTGACGGACTGCGTGGTCGTGGAAGAAAACGCTGCCACACCACAGATTGCCAGGTGATTGACGCATACGAGACGCTCGTGGCCTTAGTTACTGACACTGCGCTTTTAAGTGATGCACTTTGCATGCTGTGAAGTGCGTGCTGCTGGACCATGTTCTTGACACGCCCAGGCTGCTGGTGGTGAATTTTGCCCATGTTGCCGCTCAAGGCAATTAACTTCTGCACCTCCACGACAGAGCAGCAAGCAGGTGCAAGTCGATGGTGCACGCATGAACAGTGCAAAACAGCAGCTGCTGGTATTGCACTTGCCTTTACCGATGTGTTGGCATTGCCACTCCTTGGCCCACACAGTGTCTGTGCACTGCTTGTCGTGCCACAGCTTCAGCTGCTGCAACCGCCTAAACCGTTGCTGAGCACCACCGTCACATGCCTGGTACGCATTTCATCAGCGGTTTGCCGCTCTACTGTTTTCACCACCGGCGCCCCATCCCTCGCTTCTTCCTGCCCCCCAACACCCCTCAACAGAATATCGCTGCATTCGAAGAAGGGCGCCAAGCACGCCAACAGCGTCAACGAGGACACTATGCTGTGCGAGCCCGACATTTTCGCAAACTCGGACGTGTGCGACCGCTCCGTGGCTCTGTTTGGCGTGTTTGACGGCCACGGCGGCAGCGCCTGCGCCACCTTGGCCGCCACCCTCATGCCCAAGTACTTCAGGGAGTGCCGGGAGTGGGAGGCGCTGCGCGGCGCAATGCCTGGCGATGTGACCATTGTGGAGCGCGTCCTGGTGTTTGCGCTGGAGTACGCCTTTCAAAAGGTGGAGGAGGAGTTTGAGGCGCATGCGGCGGGTGCCAATGACACGAGCGGCTCTTGCGGTCTGGTGGCGGCCGTGTGCGACGGCATTGTGGTGCTGGCAAACGTGGGGGACTCCAAGGCCGTGGCGTACATCAAGGAGGGGGATAAACAGTCCGTCAGGAGCACTGGTGAGTGCGTGCGGTTGTTGCACTTGGGTGACAACTGTAGTGGCCGTACGGAAAGCACAATGATTTGCAGCAGTGCACCTTGCGTAGGCCTGTCAACGAGTGCTGTGCAGTTCGATATTAAGTGTTACATACCTAGTGCGTTAACTGATAATGAGTGGGGCAAGGAACGCACGCCATCGACTGGGCTGGAACTCTTTTTTTTCACTACACATGATGCCACCTTCTACTTTGGTGGTAGCTGCCGCTGGCCCTGCCTGCTCTTGGTGCAATGGATGTGGCAGCTTGCTACAGGCGAACTGTGTCAGTTCTATGAAGGCTGGTGTATTTGTAGTTAGTACGTTGCTGTCCTGTTCTGAAGTAGTCGCACTGGGCTGAAGTTGCGATCATCTTTAGGTGCCTACCAAAAGTAGTGTGCCCCCCATATTGTTTTGCGTTGTCAGCTATATAAATGCTCTAGTGCAGGGGAAATCATTTATATACTTCTGTGTGTTTGGGTGGCTCCCAAAGTACCATGCCCCCCTTGTATCTTGGACCTCCGACAGTTTCAGCCCGGGCTATTTACTTCTGAAGTAATTTGGAACAAGGTGGCAGTGCCCCCAATGGGCCACAAGCTCCCATTGATGTGCGTCTGGCACCAGTGGTGGGTGCACGGACACGCGCACCCACATGTTTGCTATGAGCCACCAACTCAAGGCACTGCGCTGCCCCTGCCCTTCCCTCCGTCAACAGCGCGACACAACATCGCCAACGCGGACGAGGTCACGCGCGTGCTCGCTGCCGGCGGCACATTTGTACAGAACCGGCTGCTGGGGTGCCTGCTGCCGACGCGCGCCTTTGGCAACATTGACTGCCGCCAACACTCGCCGGGGGTCCTCATCTCTCGCCCACAGCTGCAGGTGGTGCGGCTGCGGCCCATTGGCGCTGGCGACGCCGCCGTGCTGCTGCTGGCCACAGACGGCCTGTGGGACATACTGGACCCCACAATGGTGGTTATGGCGCTCAAGTCTGGGCTAAAGCGGCAGGCGCGGCAGCTGGCGACTGTAGACATTGCGGAGTCGCTGGTGATTGACGCCATCCGCGCCGGCACCAACGACGACACGTCGGCCGTCTGTGTCATATTCAAGTGAGAGGGGGTCGCAGCGGCCAGGCTGGCGACCTCCAAGCGATGGCGAGTGGGTTGGTGGAACGGTTTGTGTGCCCACCTTTTGTGGTTGCATGCCGCACAAGGGCGCACACCAGCACTACCACCAGGGGCAGGTCGGTTTCCCCCTCAGTCACCATGCAGCAAACAGTGAGTGGCTTTCTTTTGGTAGATTTATTCCCCGTGTGTCCTGGTATCCTCTCCTGCATTAAGGGCGGTGCTACTGACTCCAAGCGTGCTTGGCCTGGCGGCTGCACTGCTCAGCTGCAGCAGCTGCTGCTGCAGCCCCCCTCACACTCCCAGAGACGGTGGCTGATTTGCGTACCTGTACAGATGATTGCGGTGGTGCTGTAGGCTTGATTACTGTGCGTGTCGAAGGCGCCCAACCCTGCGGCCGGGCTGTGGTGCTTCGCCAGTGCACCAGTAATGCCGACACCCTGCTCGTCACACGTGAGAGACCTGTGTGGTTCATGTGTTGTTGTCGTTGCTGGCTGCTGGCTGTTGCCTCAAAGCTCTGCTGTTCAGCATTGTGCTTGTCTCGAGCAGCAGGGTGCTAATGTGCATGGCAGTTTGGTGCCATTACAGTGGTTGGTAGGTATGACAGCTACGACATGCAGTGCTTCATGCTGGGTGCCTGCTGAATCAGGCGGCGATGAGGATTAATCGGTTTGAAAGAGACGCCACCCAAGTACAAAAACCCTGCATATATTCGCCATCCCATAAGACGTTGTCTGGAGGCAGGCTCATAAAAAAAACCCAAAAAACTGTTGTAGCAAATTGGCACCTGCTGAGCCACGATTTTTCTATGTTGAGCGTCTCTTGTTTGCGTGTGCGAGTGACTTCATCACACAAGCAGCATCACTGCAAATGCTTTTATGTTGAGCGTCTCTTGTTTGCGTGTGCGAGTGACTTCATCACACAAGCAGCATCACTGCAAGCACTTGATGTAATGACTCGGGGCTGCCCCTGCCGCCCAGCCTTAGTGAGTGGAGCGAACTGCCCCACATTCCCCTGTGCAACCATGATTGAGACTGGAGGATCAGAAGCGTGAAATTGAAGTGACCTATGGACTTCTCTAAGTCCACAAATGTAGACCCCAAGTTTGTGTATGGTCATGGAGACATGAGGGCATGTGGGCATGAAATTGTGAAGCAACAAGACAAGGTAAAGGTCACGGCAGAGTGAGAATTGCTGCTGTCAACTGGCACCTGCTCGAGCCGGGATGTTCGAACTTGAGGGTCTCTGCTCCTGTAAGAGTGATGTAAGCACTGCCAGTGGCGGAATGAATAGCCGCCCAGCCTCGGTGAGTGGAGCAAACTGTCCCACTGCCTGCTGCGCAAATATCATGACTGAGACCTGCACTGGAGCACCAGAAGCGTGAAACAGGAGTCCTACTACCAGGTACAGTGGAAGGGTCTATGGACCTTCTCTTAGTCTGGACATGGACCTCTCTGTTTCCATGCACACACATGCTGATTAGACCTCTCTTTAATGCCATGCATATAAATGCTGATTATGATAACTCTAGATCCCTTCGTATCCCCCCTTTTCCAATTGGCCAAACTTGTCAAGGGGCGTTCAGGCCTGCCGGATCCTACTTCTCAAGTGTTGAGGAGGAGGTGCGCGTGTACATGTACGTGTAACGTGTACACACGTGTTCATGATTACTCGAGTCGACGAGTCCACAATCTTGCCATGATAGGGGATCCTCAGACCGCTCATCTTGGGTCACAGAAACTGGGTGTTGGAATGTTGCTCCTTAGTAAGAACCCAGTCGCTTCCAACTGTGATAACGATTTTTTTTCAATCCGCAAATGGTGCTGGCCACCACCCGGTGACACGTGTCAAACACCTCGCACCATATACAATGGGCTAGTTTTACACGGCTTTAAAAGGAGTGTGCTGGCATGCGTGACATGGCACACTCATGGTCATTGCACATGCCCGGCAGTGTATGGATAAGAACTCATTAAGTGCTCTGAACAACCAAGAATAATAGCCGCTGCAATCGGGCAAACCCGAGCCGCCCGCAGGCTAGGGCTTGACCTGCCAGGCAGGTAGTACACTATTACTGCTGCTGTCCTATTTTATCCTGGGGGGGAGGGGGAGACGCGGACACAGTGTGGGGCGGCACTGATGTGGTGCAGCATGGCGGCGCCAGCATGCAATGGCACGACAGCGGCGACAGGATGCAACGGCATGGCGGCAACGCCAGCATGCACCGGCACGGCACCAGTCTGCACGGCGGCAGCACCTATATGTGCTCTACGCGGCAAAGAGGCACCAGCGTGTGCAAGATACCCAGCTTCAGCCAGTGCATGTTGGACAGTTGCCGGCACCCGAGGCACTTGACGCACTGCATGACCGTCAAGTAGGACACCTGGCAGAACGCCACAGCCAGCGCAAGCCAGCCAGCGGCACAGGCGTCTCAGCACCGGTATACGGCGGCACCAGCGCACGCACCGCCATTGCGCCGGTTCGTGCAACACAAGGCACGTGGTGTGCGTGGCCCTTGTCGCAGCATCGCAGCCAGCGGCGGGGGTGCGCGCGTGGCAGTCGCAACGCGCGGGCGACTGCCACGCGCGCGCAGCACGGCGGCGCCAGCGGGTTGCTGCACGCCCGCACAACCACACACACACAACTATGAAAAGCCACGATGAAGCGGCAAAGTATACGTACATTCGATACTGACATAGTTTTTGGGGAAATACTTCATGATCTGTACACTGGACAGGAGCAGTGTAGATACTCAGAAGATTGGGTAGAAATATAAGACAACATGTCCTGGCAGCACGCGCCATACAGCAGCGCAAGCTGCGCACGACACGCTGCCTGACAGGCTGCGCGACTGGCTTAAGAGGCAACCGCACACGGATAGCGAGGGCCATGCCGCGGTGCGCCTGAGACCAGCACGTACACAACCACGCGGGCACGGTCGACCGCCAGACACGCAACCGTACACCAGTTGCCGACTTGCCACGCTCCTGACACCAAACAATAAGGCGGGACAGGCAAACCGAAGTCGCTGGCAAAAAGATGGGGGGCGAATTAGCTCACCCGCGTCATCCTCTAGCATGTCACTCAGGGGGGTAGGTACCACATGGTGCGCGCTGGTGGCAGCCTGGTGCTGTGACAAGGCGCTGCAGGCGTGTGCCAGGTGCCTCACAGCCGCCACCCCCACGACCGCACCCATGTCTGAGTCCGGTTAATCCTCCGAAGCGCTCCATGGCACCACACACCGCGCCGCCGCGCCATCCTTTCCACTTGGCTGTGGAAGGGGTTAAAGTTCAAACTTGAACTTGTAAAGTTGTAAACTTCAATTTCTACGGTACTGCTAGGGCCACGTACTACACATACAGCAGGAGGGGTCCAAGCCCCAGCGGACGAAGGATGGTGTACGTGCAGGCCCTGCTGGGCGCCCTGCTGGTGCTGTCGCAGGGGGTGGCAGCGTTTGGCTGGCTGCCCCCCACAGCAGTTCGCCCTGGCCGCCACCAGTTAATGCATGCGGACAACGAGCACGCCACAGGTTGGTGACGAGGAGGGTGACCACGGGCACGGGCAGCCGGACGGCCACCACGACTATCAAGCCATACTCAGGAGCATCGACAGGCTTAGCATGCAGCGGGTGGAGGACTTTGAGTTGTTCAATTCCAAGCTGGAGTCGAGTCAGGCTTTATTTGCGTCCATGGGAGAGACCCTCGCGCTGGGCATCACGACGAAGGTCAGCGACGCCCTGGAGCAGCAGGACGCCAAGGCGGCGGCGAGGGCGGAGCTTCAGAGGGCAGACTTCACCAAGGACCTGACCCATGCACTGGAGCTGTGGACTGCCCAGCAGCAGGCGAGGGTGGACAGCAGCAGGCGAGGGCGGACCAGCAGCAGACGAGGGCGGACCACCAGCAGCAGGCGAGGGCGGATCAGCATCACAAGGAGCTGCAGGCGACGCTGGAGCAGATCAACGCCACGGTGGAGCAGCAGGACGCCAAGGCGGCGGCGAGGACGGAGCTGCAGAGAGCAGAATTCACCAAGGACCTGGCCCATGCCCTGGATCTTTGGAGTGCACAGCAGCAGGCGAGGGCGGAGCAGCAGCAGAAGGAGCTGCAGGCGTCTCTGAAGCTGAGCGCCGCCGAGCAGACGGCAGCGCTGGAGCTGAGCGCCGCCAAGCAGACGGCGGCGCTGAAGCTGGGCGTCGCCAAGCAGACGGCGGCGCTGGAGCTGAGCGCCGCCGAGCAGAAGGCGGCGCGAAAGCTGAGTGAGACGCGCTCCAATGTGAGATTTGTGCTGCTGGTGATACTTGTGGCGATTGGATCTGAGAGAATAGGCAACATATTTGCGTCGGCGGCTGCAGCGATTGCCAGGGCTGGATGACATTGGTTTAATAGCTATGTACATAACCTGCACGGCGGCGGCCAACAAAAGTAGGGCTCATGGTGAGAGTGATGATGGGGCTTGTGTGGTGCCGGTTCAGGTACGCCTGAAAGGTCCGCAGGGCGCTTTTGCCACTCTTTGTACGGCTGCTGCTAGTCGCATGCCCGCGCAAACTTGACTTGATGTCAGGTCCTCCCAGTCGGCGTCTTCATAGGCCACGCGCCAGTAAGGGCTGTAGATGTTGCGCACCGCACCCCACACATAGGTGTAGGTGCCGTTGGCATGGCGGTACTCGCGCACATGACTGTGGTGCCCTTCCGAGGGGGAGCGCCTTATGGCGACTTGTCGCTTCATGGTGTATGTAGTGAGTGCGGGGCGCTTTGTGTATTCAGGCAGTTGGCTGTGGTGTCTCAGCTTGTGCAGGGCATGAAAGGTGAGGTGTCAAGCGTCCATGGCAGCACGCCCACTGTCTCCAGCATCTCGCCTTCATTGGTGGTGCTTGATGCCTTCATTTTGCTTCTCGACGCGCTGGCGCCTGAGTTCACAGGCTGCTGTGGCTTGCGCCCTGTACATTAGGTCGCGCCGTTTTTCGGTGTGCGGGGCGAGCTCTCCCCCCCCCCTTTAATGAAGGCGTTGTGCCGCAGGCATGCTTCGCACCACGCACGCAGTATAATGGGGTGAGCCCTGTCTCTTTCTTGAGCGGCGTGCTTTGGTGTTTTGAGCTGAGCATGTTAGTTGCCTCTCTGTGCTGGTATGCTAGCTGCAAGCTTGTGGTGAGTCACTAGTGCAACTTTTTGAAACACTGATTCAACCACCCTTTTTTAGATTTGTGCTCCGCTATGCCGTCACTGCAATACCAGCTTGGCTGGCACAGATTAGCTACTGCGCCTGCCTCAGGCTTGTGGTATAGCATAGCCATGGCTAGTTATTGGTGGAACATCAGTGGTTGCATGCAGTGTCTGCCGGTTTAAGGGATGTGCAGTCACCACGAGTTAATTTGCATATGCTGCCCGGTGGAAGGCTGCTGGTTTGCTTCTTAGCAAGCACGCTTGCCTCGCAGTCACTGGCAGTCACGGTCCACAAGAAGGCGGAGGGAGCGTCCAGCCAGTTCGCCGTCGCGTGCGACCCGCATGTCTGCATCGACGTGCCGTAGTGGCTCGGGGCTCCTGCTCTCACTGGTAAAAGTGGTTGGGCACATGCTTTCTCGCAGCGAGCTCCTGTGCGCCGCTCTTGCACCGCTGTAGGTGACACTCCGCTGATGCTGCTGTACACTGTGGGTGGTGGCGTGTATTTTCGGCTGTGTTTGTGGTCGAGGCTGGTCAACGTCCGCGCATATGGCGGCACTGCTGGCCGTCCTGCCCGTCTGGACCTTCTTTCTTCTGCAGCTTCGACTTTGGGGAGTACCCACTGTGCATGAACTATCCTGGTGTATGCCGGGGCTTGCAGCACCAGTGGACTTGCAAGCTTGGTTTGTTCTCGCTGAAATGGTGATAGCATGCCCGGATGGCGCTCTCCTGCGACACCACCATAGCTGCCAATGCGGGCAGATGGTGCTAATGTGTTCATGTGTTCACAAACTGTGTTTACAAACTTTGTTTACAAACACATACAGATATGTGACCTGTGACATACATGTGTTTGTGTGCACGTGTGTGTATACCATGCACGTGTGCACTTTGCGACCGTCACTGTTGACTGGAGCGCAAAAATGTTGCCCCTAACAAGTCAGAACGAGGCGACACACAGGCTGGCATCGCAGCAGCGCATCGCAGCAGCATCAGGCAATCATCACAACCAGCCAGCTGCAACACACTTTGCGTGGAGCCAAGCACGTCAAACCAAGGCAGCAGCCGCAGCGGCAATAGCCAAATACCAAGCTGCGACAAACCAAAACAAAGATCGCGCCCACCAACAACATGCTGCCACCTCCTTTCAACGCGGACCTGAACAACGAGGGTGTGCGACACTACAGGCAAAGCTATCGAGGCTTCAGAACGGGCCATGCTGTGGGCACCAAAGGGGAGGCACCCAGTGGTGTTCCCGTGCAAAAGGGTATAGCTGAGGAGCACATCGATGACTTCCAGGGAGTTGACGAGGATGGGGGAGACACCATCAGCCAGGTCCACGCCGCCATCAACGCCTACAGGCTGTACTAGTGAGTGCGCTGGTGACGCAGCGTCGAGTCCTGCTGCGAGTAGGGCAGACGCCGCTGGATACGACGTGCTGCTGACGTGCCGCTGGTGTTGACAATTTGCAATGGCGCGGTGCTTAGTGTCTGCACCTTTGATCGTTGAGTAGTGCCAGAGGCAGTGTCATGACAAGTCGGAATATCGGCACCCCTGTGTCAGCACTCGCGGCAGCGGCAACGGCAGGCCACAGCAGCTCCATTCAAACCTGCCCATTGCACAGCAGCGGCAGCTTCGTCAACTCCCTCAGCACCCCTCTGCGCCACACCCTGCCGACTCATGTGCGAAAACGCTGTGCGCACCCCAATGTGCGTGGGCAGCCGCATGTACAGGCGTGGCTACCACGAGGGCGCCAAGGGCGAGACCACCGGCCTCTCCTCCAAGATGTCCGTGCGAATGGCGGCCTCGCTTCCCGTTGCGCAGCTCAAGGGCCTGGTCCGCCACCGCTCCTTCTCAGTGCCAGCGCGCGCGCCGTCCAAGTACCACGTGCACCTGGGCGCAGGGCGCCTCGGGCTGGGCCTGGTGATTCCTGCGCTGAGCGCCAGCGGCCGTCCATTTGCAATTCTGCAGCGCCCCAGCGGCGCGTGGAAGCCGCTGGTGGCGTGTGGCAATGGCACCATGGTCATCAAGGTAGGGGGCGCGGTTGCGCCGCCGTGTTTTGCTGTGCTGTGAGCGTGCAGCGGCATTTTGTGCAGCCACTGCATGGATGACTGCTGGCTTGGACAGCGCCTCAACCAGTCACTGTGCATGACACGGATTGTGGGGTGCAGAAACAGTGCTGAACCAGTGCCTCTGACTGTACCTGAATGCAGAGGGCACCATTTAGATGCGTTGGTGGCAGCTTGTCGGACGTTGACGTTTTGTCCAAAATGCATACGGTGCAGATGCGAAGGTCTGTGAGCTTGCACGCCCCGTCACATGGTACTCGCATAATATCAATGTGACCGCCAATGCCCACTGCCGCTTTTGCTGCTGGTGGCGGTGGCTACCATACACCGGCTCTGCCCAGGTGAACGAGGGCGAAACCACAATCAAGTGCGCGCTGGTGGTGGATGCGGCTGGGCTGTCGGCCCTCGATGGCTCCCTGCCAGTGTTTGCATGCACAGATGACGCGGAGGTGCTGAAGGCCCTTGTGCAGCGCACCACCTCCTACACGACCAGCCTGGGGCCAGGGCTGTCAGGCACGGTCATGGGGCTGCTTAAGGTGCGTCCAAGTCATGGCACCTTTTCAGATTTGGCACTTGCAGCAGAGTACAGTTGCGGCGTCTTGGAAGGAGTGTGTAGTTTGTTTGTTTTTCTGCGTTTGCGGTACGGTGGCAAGGTGCCTGTGGCCTTGCATGGTCAGTGCTGGGTAGCATGCTCGTGCGAGCAGTTCCAAATAATACTTGTCTGCTGATGTTTGTATTGTACCCCGCACACCCACACACCCGTCAAACCGAAGTTGAAGTTGCCAAATGAAGCTGCGCAAGGCCACGCAGAAAATGCTTTTCACATTAACAGGTTAGATCCAGTCACTGTGTCATCATTGTAGTCATCAAATTATTTGACCACTTTGGAAATTGAAGTTGAACTTGTACTGCCAAAGGTTCAACTTATACTGCAGGTCAATGTTAGAGGGCGACGAGGTGCCTAATGTGTGATGGTGCCATTGCACCAGCTGGCCTGTAGGCATGGCTCACTTAGCTCAGGTTGTGCAGTGCTTGCGTCTCCATGGTAACCATTGCAAACAGGTTTGCAGCCAGTCTGCATGCAGCTGAACGTGGGCAGTAGTACAGCTGCTGTTCTGGGCCCTATGTGGGGTTTTGCTGGTGGTTTGACTGTCTGTTCAAGTTGCAGTGGTGGCTGGTGTGCCTGGGACACGCGCATTCACCAGGCTGTATGGCCTTGTAATCATGTGTTTGTGCCTGATATGGCGGAACCATACATGACTGGCATCATCGGTTCACAACCTGTTGTGGCGTGTTGTGCCACGTTGTGCCTCGGCAGCACAGTGTACATTGTGCATGCAAGAGGGGTGCACATGCAAATTAGGATTGAGGTGCCTCGGTGTGATTCATCGGTAGGATTCAATGCTGCAATCCTGCAACTTCTTCAAATGCGCTCCGTTAGTTGTAGTAGTGCAGCACGGTTGCTGGTGCGCCCTGGAGCATGCTGGCGCCGTTGCACTGTTGCACACGCCGCTGTGAACTGCCTGCCAAGTGCGTTCACAGCTGCAGCATTCATGTTAAATGTGCTGAGCAGCACCGCAAGTGCAGCAATCACGCATTGGCTGGGCCCATGTGTCCCTAGCCATTGACTGACAAGTGCCACACAACCGCAAATGAAACTGGCAGGGCCACCCGTGCCCACTTGCCCACCCCACGCGCCTGCAGCTGCAGATTGCTATGTTACACAGTAATTATTTATGTGAAAATTATCTCATATCAACCCTGGTGCTTACTACTGGTATGTGCTTGCTACTGATCTTGCAGGGCCTGCCGGAGGCGCCCGAGGGCAGCCGCCCCGCCCTGTACGCCTGTGAGAACGACCACGCCGCCGTTGACACGCTGGCCAAGGACCTGAGCGGCAGGGTGGATGTCGTCCACTGCATGGTGAGCGACTGACTGCACACATGTACCGGCAGCACTTCACGGTATTTAGGATGGTCAAGGGTGCGGCCCAGGCAGTGCCACGGCTGGGGCAATATTGCAGGCCAACAGACATGCTTAGTGATGGTCGTGGCGTACAAGTGGTATTGGTGTGACGTATGTTTTGTAAACGTTATACAGTACAGAATACGCCGTATCAATTTATACGCTATAGTTACAGCGTATTTATCCTTATTTTATACGCACAAAAACGTGACATACGGTGTATTTGCTGTCTAAGCACGTTCATTTGGGTACGCCACGCCGCGTGTGCATACTTCTGAAAGTACTGTAGTAGTAGTACTTCTAGTACTATGTGGTATGTTTTTACGTGTTATAAATGTGATGTATAATGCAAGGTTAGGCACGTCACTTGGATTCGCGTGATACACCGCATTTACATGCTTCTAAGAAGTATGTTTCAACAAGGTATACCCGGTACGTCGTATAATGCCAAGTTCATAAATGCTTCAGAAATACACTCTGAAGTACACTCTGTGATTCATCACTACACATGGTACAACGGTACTCTTCAGGGTTACATTTACCTATATGTAAAAATTGTACTTCTGCACTGTACTGTAGAGGTACTGCTTTCAACTTACTTTTGGCATTACGTAATGCCTTTGCACTTGTGGGTGTGCATGGGTCATGCAAGCCAGCATGCAGCAATGGCCATGCGCAACCTTGTACAGAGACACTCACAAGTATGCACACAGTGAAGAAGTGCTGCAAGCGGGCAGGCCGGAGCGGCCGGTCGGCAGGCTAGAGCTCAACCTGCCAGGGTAATATCTCAGAAGTATGCACATGTCCATGCTTGAACACGCGTGCACATGCACTCGAGACACTTTCCTGGTATTCGGACGCATGTTGGCGTCCAGCCAGGGGGTAGCTAACGCATGTACTTCAGTAGCTGATATGTACATGTTGTCACGCATGCACATGAGTATAAATCCACCACCAGTGTTCACCAGCGTTCGCTGTATTGTGTATTGTCAATGCACAGTACGCTCAAAGCACACATGGCGCAAACATGCCATACACTTCTCGTATACATACACATGTATTTATAAATGCAAATTACCATGTGCTCTTTCCATATGCCGACTCAGGTGGACCGCATCTGCACGGAGCGCGCCATTGGCGATGGGAGCGTCACCATTGGCGCGGAGCCGCATGTGGGCGAGGTGGTGGTCATCACGCCGCCGCTGCGCGCGCCGCTGCCGCTGCTGGGGGGAGACAACATCCGCTGGCCGCAGTTTGAGGCGGAAGCGGAGTACTGGTGCCAGCGGAAGCTGCTCATGGTCAACGGCATGCACACGTGCCTAGGTGAGCAGTGGTGGAGGCGTTGCGGGGGGCATCGGTGGGCGCTGTCGCAGTGGTGTGTGTGTGCGTGTGTGTGTGTCGGCGGGCGCATTTATTGCGTTGGCACAAAACTGCCTTCCTGCAAGAGAGATTGCAAACCTTGAGGGCAATACTTGCTCTTGAGCGATGTCTTCTGACACGCGCACTACCTGGTTCATCAGCCGCAGAGGCATCACAGCTGCAACAACCCCCCTGTGCTGCTGCTGCGCACGTTGCAACACGGCACAAACGCTACCCGCACCTCTCCTGCAAACAAGTCCTCTCGTGCATGCACCAAAACTCGCCCTTTGACACTTCCACCCCGCGTTGCGCGCCGCTGCCTCCCCCCCCCCCTCCTCGTCCTCCACGCAGCCTTCATGACGCTCTGCAAGCACGAGCCGGGCGCCCTCAACGGTGACGCCTGGAAGGAACACGCGCTCCTCACGCAGGCCACCGCCACGCAGCAGGAGAACCGGCGCCTGTGGGTGTGGGCGGTGGCGCGCTGCATGTTCATCACGTGGCAGCACGAGCCCGACGTCATCTGCTCAGCGCACGCCATTGACACCAATGCGCAGCTCTGCTCAGCGCTCCTCACGTATGCGCGCGAGACCCTGGCACGCTTCAGCACGGTGCCCGACAAGGTGGGGCGCGTGCTCGGTGGCGGCGTCGCCAACCGCTGGAACGGGCGCCTCAAGATGATTGCAGACTTCCTGGGGGCGGAGCCGCCCGTGCGCGGCGGGCTGCGAGGCGAGCTGCTGAAGCAGGCGCAGGTCAGCGAGGCGGAGCTGAGGCGCGAGGTGGAGGCGCTGGTGGAGGAGAGCCGGCGCTTTGTGGGCGTCACCGTGCGCCGCCAGGGCATCGTTGTCACCTGAGGGTGCAGCGGCACGGTTAGGTTGCAGGTGCTGGGCCGGCTGGTTGGAAGGGGGGGGGAGGCGGGGGCTCTGGAGGCAGGTGTTGGCGGTGGCTGTGATGGTGTGTGGCACGCTGCGCAGTGCGCTTGCGCGTGTTGGCAGACGCGCGAGTGCTGTGTCACCAGTCGCAAGTGCCCGTAGCCACGGCACCCGGGCAAAACGCGGTCAGCAGACAGTGGTACAGTGTAGAGGAGGTACAGGAGTCGCCGCAACAGAGGTCACTGTTGCTCTGCACGCCTTGCGCATGTGCTACGAGCATGTGTTTCGCTCAGTAGAATAGTGCCCCCACAGTTTTTTTGGTCGCTGTCATGATGGCGCGGTTGCCAGCTACACCCGCCGTGCGGAGATACTCATGCTCCGCCTCGTGTGGGGTGCTGTGCACCCAATACACCTACATATGTGAGACACTTACAACCGCCACGCTCTTCCTTGGCTGTCATGGCTGCGCTGTCATAGTGCCTGCTGGCACATACACGCTGTGTGTTGCCTTGTGCCACACTTGAAATATGCATGTCCTTGAAGTACGTCTGCAATACTTGAAGTGCATACTTCAGAAGTACTTCTGAAGTATATACACCGGAAACTTCTTGAAGTACACCGAAGTATATCATGGGCGGTAACTCATAGCCTAGCTACCCTTGGAGCTGCCCAGTTTAGCGCAATGCCATGGTATACGCAGCGGCAGTGTAATTGCGCACCGCAACAGTGCAGAACTGTACACAGTAACACAGTGCGTGCTGTCTTCTAAATAGCGGTCTTCAAGTTGCATTGGCATGACCTCCACTAGTCTGGCAACAGTGTACTTCGGCAACACTCGCCTCCTGCACCACCCAGGGGCAGCAGCACGGGTAGAGTAACCCATTTGCCAATCAGTGCTCTGTGCATTTGCTCGGCACCAATACGAGGTACGTGGCAAAGGAACTCCCCAAGAACGAGCTCTGCAGCGGCATGCCAGCAACTCGCATGTGCAAGCACTGCAGCGGCACCCAGCATGTGCACAGGTCTGCTCGCTGTCATGTGTAAAATGTGTGTGATTATTAACATCATGTTATTTACATGTGTACGCATACCTACAAGGCCTGCCTACACCAGCGTTTTGGTGGTGCCCACACGGCCGCCATGCAGCCCCAGCAGCTCCCCATCTCCCATGGGTCTCATCTCCACCGCCATACCCTCATCAGCGCCACCGCCGCTGCCCGCGCGCTGCCGCGGCGACCGCTCAGGCGATCGCAGCGCCGCAAACTTCCCTCGCAGCGACCCGCCGCCACCTGCAACGGTGGCCCCCCCATGCGGCGTGTACAGAACCTCAACGCCAGCATCCTCGTCCGTGTCAAGTCGCGGCCGCAGCGGCGAACGGCGCCGGTGCCGCCGCTTGCACCACGGGCTGCGAGGCTGCCGCCTGCGGACGCTGCCGCCGCCACTGCCGCCGCCATCGCCCTTCCGCCCGCGGCATCTGTAGCACGCCGCGCTGCACGCCAGCGCCAGGCTGCCGGCG